>JARYHS010014109.1:0-25004 GCA_031002005.1 Vandiemenella viatica | reverse complement strand
CCACGTGCCGAAGGTCGCCGGTTCGAATCCGGCCGTGGGCATGGATGTTAAGTGTTGTGTGTGTGTCCTGTCCGTCCTGTGGCGTCCGCACTTTGAAGACTATATAAACACTGGATTTAACTGATTCACTGGAAGCTTTAATATAACACATTGAGCTGGCTGTATGGCCTCAGCTGCCAAAAGCCATTAAAAAAAAAAAAAAAAAAAAAAAAGACTGCTGTTTTACGCGGTTTTCCGCAAACACTGTGGCGAATGCCGGAACGGTCCCCAATCCCCGCCTTATTTCACAAACAAACAAAATATACTTATCACATGCTGAACATAGTTACATTTCTCACAGACAGATGGCAACACTTCATTTCCGCCATTATTATTTGGTACGATCTGGCAGTAGGTGTAAAATGCGTGGGGTCGGCAAGGGAATGCGACTACAAAACATTACTCCAAATAATATTACCCCGCCAACGACGAGCAAAACACACAGATACCAAAATGTTGGGAAGAGGTGGCGAAAAAGAATAGATGATGATTCAGTGCTCTAATACTGAATATTCTAGTAACAGTAGCTTCATTTTCTTCCGAGACATTATGTTGAGATATAACTACGAATAACTGAGTAAAAGAAAAGTATCGAACAATTCTGTGTGCGATAGTAGTGATGATGTTTCTACAAAATTCAACCTGCGCGATCCAGTCACACACACACACAACACGACGTACGGTTCTGAATAACGATTCATAGCCAAGGCTGCTTACTTGTGAGCGATAACGATAGAACCTGACCTTGCGCGACTTCTCTGTGTGAACACCTAATTTCAGTTTTACTTAATTTGTCGAAATCAGACCAAGTGAATGCAGAAAAGTTCCCTCATCTTGTCGATCCTTATCAGCATTCATATCGTAGTTGTACTAGCCGTACTTTCAACAAGACATAAAACGCGTATTAATGGAAATTAAGAATAACAAAATTAAATTAAGAATAAATTACAAGCTATCGATTTAAAGGAAGATTCTCACTTGGCACCATAGGAAGTTGTAACAATACACGTGGCTTGTGCTGTTCGAGTGTGCATTGGTTGGCACCCCCGCTCTGAGCAGAACGACGGCAGTTTCGTGAAGTGTCATGAGAGCGGACGATCTGGTAATACAGTGCTGGACATGCACAATGTTTGTTTTGTTTTCGGGAGTATACGTCATCACTTACATTCCACTCATTAAAGCAGATAATTAATTACTAACAACAATTAAATTCTTCGAGCCTTACGTCGTTGCCATAAAGTTCTGGTCCAGGCTGTATTTCGAGCTAAGCACAATCTATACTGATATTGCTGCTCCGAAATCAAACGAAACAGATACACCTATATGCATGCAATGCATAGCTAAATACAATCTAGGTAGTGACAACGTTGTCTATCTTAGGATTCAAAGTACGCGTAGCATAAATTATAACAATTTCATAATACAACTTCAGTTTAACCTGCAAGAGGACTAAAACACGCGCAATAATACGTTGACTGTATCGCGATGTAAAGTTTAATCTTGTTTTCATTCTAACGGTTATGGTTAGGATGAAATGCGGCATGGGCCAAATTAAAATCTTTGCCAAAGGCACAAGGAGATATACATATAACTGATTTTTACTTCCGATATATCGAGAACTAGCGGTAAGCGATATACCATATATCACAAGTTTATTCTTTAATTTCGAATTGTCTATCACTAACACTATTGACTATTCAATACGAAATTTTGGCTACACGGTGTCGTGAAAACACTTTACTATCGACATTAAGCACAAAATTACTTACCGTAAATATTACAATTCTATTCTCTATAATATATTATGTAGTGGTTTGAGTAACGAATTCCGTTTAATTTATCAAAATTCATAAAACCTGGAAAATATAACCAAAGAAAAGTGATATAATATAAACATTCCAGAGATCAGTATATTGATCTTTGGTCAAACGCTTCATTTTTATGGTAAATTAAATATTAGTAATGCTTATTACATCTGATTCATGTATTATTTACGGCATTCAAGAAATCTGAAAAACTAAGTATTCGAAGTCAAAATATTAAATAGAATCTTAAGTTGAGTGATATTTTTCAGTTTTTTTGTGCAAGGAGTGAAGATCTCAATTACAGTGTGATCCGTGGAACATTATGTTCTGTCTAGAAAAGTATTTAATTATTTTCTCCGTCCCTCGGTACATATAAGTCACTAACTATTTCCACAGATTTTAATTCGGATAATTAGCTCTAAAAATTTGAAACGCCTTCCAAATTATTGCTGTAGTTCTTGCGCAGTTACCGTTCAAATAATGAGACACTCGCAGTTTGCTTGTAGATGTATAATAGTATAGATATTACGGTTAGGACTTGTTAGTCTGGCGACCGTAGTAAGATAAATTAATTAAATTCAGTTTTGTTAATTTCCTTAAGCAAGAGTCGGCAAGACACAAACTATTAAAAGGCTGTGTAATTACAATATGACTGTCTTATCAAGTTATCAAGAATAGTTGTGAAGTTGCCGTTATTAATCAAGACCATCTCATATGTCTTGATTCGAAATTATGTGTATGTTGGTTTGATTTCAGCAAATCAATCTAAGCAAACGTTTGGAAAGAAATAATCAAAACAGATTTGAACACTACCGACGACCAGAAAAATTAACAATTGAACACATTTGTATTGGCGGTCATCATCAGTCTTAGCTCATTTCTAAGCATGATTTTTCATGATGCTCAATTGATTGAGTAGAGTCACTGTTGCTTTCTTAACATCAATGCATATAGCACAAATCTGTGATACAGTGAGTATGGTACCTGTGGTTAAACCAGTACAGTAAAATTTCTAATGACGATTAGATCTACGCACGTATTAAGTAAAATTGTAGGCTTGCAGCTCTAACACCCAAATAGTATTGGGATTTCATGCTTTTTTTCTTGTCATCCATGAAGAACCGGAATCTCAATGTCGAAACTCCAATGATGCTTCAAAATGAACATTTACTACTGGGAGAAAAAAAAAACAAACAAAAAAAAAAAAAACATTATTCCTTGAGACACCTTGGAATCGATATAAATGGTTTCCAGTAAGAAAATCGTTAGTCCATAATAACGTTTGCCGTATTAAATTCAAGTCGTTTGTCAGTTAGGTAACCTACAGTATACAAACATTAGTGTTCTGCTTGTTTCGAACAGTGCAGTGGATATCGTGGTTTCTTCACCGTCTCATATGTTGTTTTTTTCTCTCTGTCTTTTGCTACTGTACGTCTTTTCTGAATCAAAGTTGTCCTTTTTTTTACCCTCCTACACCCTTCCCCATCGAAAAAATGAGTCCCTTTAATTCCATACCTGTGGAAGGTGTTTCTAAATTGCTTTTCGTATAGTTGAAGCCACGCCTCATTCTTCTCTGAACTAAAAAGAAATTCTCGTCTCAAACATTGCTTGAGTCCTGGTCCAGCTCCGGGCGATTATTGGCTTTGTCCGTTCCTCTCTAAAAGAACGACGAACACGCGAGGTTTCGTCTCGCAAAATTTAACCAATTTTTCAAAGTTATGACTCCAGTGCAGAGATCGCCGGCCGATCCTGGATGACAGGTAGGGAGATCTCAAAAGAAAATTCTGAATTTATGGCGGAGTAAAACTGCTGATCTGCTTGAAAATACAAAATGAATCTATTGTCCAGTAACAACTAACAAAGAAATAATATCTATTCCTTGGAAAACCTTAATAAACAATAACAGTAAAATATACTATTTTCCCAAAATGCTTAAAATTCGAGCGACAATTCCTATAAATAAATTTGATGTTCTAACTATTGAAGACCGCTAGTGAGAAAATACGTACTTAGTAATTGTTGTTCCACTAAGCAACGATCTCGTATGCAGAAACCAGAAGTTTGTTGTGTCTGATTAGCGAATCTTATATTATTGCATTAAAAATGCACACTAAAACATGTATTAAGAAAGAATGGAAGAAAATGTATTACACTAGTGTCTAGGTTTGAATTTAACGTTGCAGAGAGAGTATTTAACATATTAACACGTATTTACACCTTAGAAACAGAAGAAAAACTCAAGACATCCATATTTTGTAGAACTGTTCGTACTTTCTACAGCTTGTGGTATGTACTATATAATTTTGTAAGCTCGGTCACTCTCTCACCTCGATAGTTATTGGCTGGAGAACGGTGACGTCACATGCCAGCCTCCGTTCGTAAATTAACAGACACCAGAGATATTATTAGAAATTAGAGGTTATATGCACTGTTTAATAGCCAAGCAACTGCTATGATATTAATAGCCGGAATACATTCAATAAGTTTACTAGTCAAGGTTGTATTTCAGGCAGTTCGAATCTGGCTACCGTGACCTTTGAAATAAATATAAGATAGCGCGTTCGTCTCTGTTTGTCTTCTGGTGTATCACAGTGGATAGGCGTTGCCCTTTCCATGTTGTGTTGCGTTCACTCCTAGCCTTCCTGTCGCGCAGATGAAAGGCGCAGATCTGTGTTTTTGAAGGATTGGGTCAGTTTTTATCGATTTTACCCTGAGCAGCAAAGACTGTGTGATCTTCATACATAAAGGAGCGAGTTCCCAGACAGGTAGGCTTGTTCAACGAGGAAAAACCATTGCCTTGTGGGAGGCCATTTTAATGACTCCACCATCGACTTTGCCTGCAGTTCTGTAACAGGCATTAGACGAATTGTGCTAGCGAGAAAACCTTCGTATCAATACTAATAAAACGTTACATTTGTCATCGTGTTATCTCATTTGCCATCGTATCCGTAATGCGCCAAGCCTTCGTTGCCAGATCAAAAAGGTCAAAAATGTTATTAGAACATCGAGCTATGAGCATTAGTTTATTATTATTATTTCAATTTAGTTACTCAACTGCGAAATAATAAAGTGCCACAATGCCGAAAGAAAAGTATGTATTTCGCCTAAATCAACATCTTCATTACTAGTTGTTTTTTGTTTATTTTATATTCGTTTGATGTAGATGTTTTCATTATAATCTGTTTCCATTGATATCACTGTTATGGTAGTCTAAGAAATAAGGGATTAGCTTATATTGCAATAAAGTGAAGATTTAATTTTCTGGGAGCAATATTGGCATTCGTCGTTTCAGCAGTGATTCATGAGTAGTTTAAATGTTTTAAAAGAATTTGAATTGCTTCCATGTGCGTCATGTTGTTAAAATCATAACTGTATGCGAAAGAAAATAATTCCGCAATTATCGCGATCTATGGAGCAGAATTAAAATTAATATTATGCGGCATAATTTAAGGTGTTAAGATAACGAGCGTGGTGGGTGAGCGGTTAACGTTCTGGCCTCGCATTCGGGAGGATGCTGGTTCGAATCCCAGTTCGGGCATCCAGATTTCGGTTTGCCATGGTTTCCCCACATCACTCCAGACGAATGCCGCGATGCTTCCTTCAAAAGGCCATAGCCGAATTTCTTCCAGTTCCTTGCCCAAGTCCCATCCCGCCTCTAATGACGCCGACGTTGACGAGGCGTAAAGCCATAAGTAATAAAAAGTAAGTTGTTAATAACTGCTTTCAGTTTGCTTTTTTTTTACTTACACTGTATTACTGAGGTCATTATTTCAGGTACATGTAACTAGTTCGAACTGTATCAACCTTTAAAAACGCTGTTAGGAATCACGGGTAACGAAAAGAAATATATAATTCCGCAATTGTTATATACTTTCCTTATCAGCTTATTACGGTTGATCGTGTCAGAAGCGCCTATGATCTGCCCTCGTTAGTATCTGTTTTGTATATGGTGCGTAAGGTTTAGGATCTCAGCCTGTCTGACTCACACCAAGCAAGCTTTGCCAGAGATAAAGGTAATATTAAAGACCTGAAAAACTATCCGTAAGAACGAAAATCCCTTATTTTTAATTCATGCAGACAAACTAGCACAGTTTAATTATGTACTTCTTTACTAAGCTGAAGATAAATGTATAACTCTTTTCAGTAGCGGATCCAGGAGGGCTTGAGTGGATTTCGTTTGGGGGGGGGGGGGGGGGCTTTGAGTCGGGTAAGGGTAGGAGTTATAGTCATACCCTCCACAGATCCTCCACAGACTGTTTTGCTACATGTAATTTAGTCTTCTTCTATTACGTAATTTGAGAGGTTTTTAGCAAATGAATTTGTCATGCCTGTAATGAGTAACAAGAGCACTGAAAGCAATAAACGAAACAAGCCTGTCAGATGCCCAGATCAATTAATATCAGTTACAGGTGTTAGAACGAAACTAATCAGCGCCACCTGTTAACGTGCAGGCACGTGTGGCCGGTGTTTCGCACAGCGCCGTCAGTATTAACCGCCAGGATGCCGCGCCGCAGAATATGGCGCCCCAGAGGACCGTTCCATTTGCGTAATTACTGTCGGCGGCGGCGGTAAGTTAACTTAGGTCTGGAGTAATGCTGGTTTGATTAACTACGCGCTCGGTAAGGCAGACTTGAGCTCCTATTGGACAGACGCATCGAGCGGTCAGGTAGTTGTCCGTCTCGGTGTTGCTGCGGCAGCAATTTCCAGGAACACGGCTGTCGCTTAATCGCACGCCGTGTTACGTCTTTGACTCTCCCAACGTCAGTTTCGAGGTAGAGATAAATAAATACGGGTTATTAAGAGCTTCTGGCAGTTGGAACGTCGTATCTGTGATCAGCTTTACCCCGAGCCAAACGTTTGGTCTTAAATCATTACCACTGCATTGAATTTTCAGCCAGACCGTTTGCTATCAGTTAACACTCATCTTTCCTAACAGATAACAACTGCGGATGAGGGAGCTTCATAGATTATAGAGTGCCTTTCTGTTCCAGGTAAATTAAGGGGGCGTTGAGGACAAACTGCCACCCCCTGTTTTCCACTATTATATCCGGCTTAAAGGGCTGCTTCAAAGAAGTTTTTAATTGCATTCCCATGATCAAAAGAGGATTTGGCGCAGTCGGCAATTTATTAGCTAAGAAAAGATACAGATTATCAGCAGTGGTACGCGGTGATTTAAATTGCTGATGACAAATAAGGTACCAATTACCGAAAAATAGTGCCATTACGCCGAGCTGTAATTGATAATACACTATTTCACTTCATAAAATATATTTGTTAATTGAATCGTGAAAAATACACCAATATCGTTAGTATCTATTGATAAACAAAGTTTGGAAATCTGTCCATGTTTTTCTATATATGATACTTTACACTTCATCTAAGATGGGCACCGTCGTATCATTGTTTCAAAAAGCGGATTACGAGCCAAAAAAAGTTGGAGCACTATGGATTACATTATATGTCAGAAGAAGTGGAGTTGGTATATATACTACTGGGCCGGATATATATATATAGGGGCCTGAGTAACTTTTTTTTTCTAAGGTGGCGCTCTGATTATTTTTTCGAGAAGCGGTGGTAAGCAAAGGTCTTTAAAAAAAAAAAAAAAAAAAAAAAAAAAAAAAAAAAAAAAAAAAAAAAAAAAAAAAAGGGGGGGTGATAGACCAATAAAGGTGGGAACCTTTGATATACACGATTTACCTGCACATATACATTCGTCGGTATTTTTATGACGTAGCTACAAATCTCTTTGAATGACGAAACGAGTCACATCTGCTGTAAATACCAATGAAATTTGGTGGCCTTCAAAACATAGAACACAAGCTGAAAAAAATCTAAAATAATAATTCTTTGTCTCTCAAAAAACCATGATTTTTTATTCGATGTCAGTTTAGTTAATTATACACTAAGAAACGGGGAATATAACAGTAAATATTACTCCTAAGTGTATGAACGACCCTGGTGAGTGAGCGGTAGCGCTAGGATCCGGCATTCGGGAAGACAGATTTAAATCTCCCTCCAGCCATCCAGATTTCGGTTTTCTTTGGTTCCCGGAATCGTTCCAGAGGAATGTCGGGATGGTTCCCAAAACGCCATGGCAGAATACCTTCCCTCTCCAAGTCCCCATTCCTTTCCCGCCTCTAATAACCTCGACGTGGACGGAGTTAAATCTTTAAGATAAAAAATGTTATTTTTTAAAAATCTAAACAGAAAATTGTAACATTACTAAGATTACTCTTTATTACATGTCACACCGTTTCTTCAGGTTGGTGTGAAAACTGATTCCGCAAGTTTCAGTCTGATACAAAGAGCATAAATAAATTTACGCCAAAATGTGGTTACATAATACTCCTTCTCTAAAACCTGTTAAACGTACATCTGTGACGTTGGTAACTAACTTTTCACTTTTTTACGGTTTGCAAAGTCATCACAGAACCACTCCATAGTAATAGGACGCCTCTCTGAGAAACTCGAGAGCGCCAAAGGTATACAAAATTTAACTACTTATAAAGAGTGAGCTATATGCACACATCATATTGTGTATCTAATATGTTTGATAGTTAAACAATAAAACTTTTAAAGGAAAACTGCATATTTTATGGTCTTTATTAAAGGACAATAACTTTATTAAACTTTAATGGCGGTTAGTACACACCGTTATGCCCAAAAACTTTCCATAGAATTGAGAAAGTAACAACTTTGTATTTTTAGTGTAAAGGGCGTAATTTTGCTAATGCCACAGAATCACCAACAATATGTGAGTGATTCTATCGTTATGTATACTTCGATCATCTCATCAATCAACCGACACAATACTAAACTGAATTGCCCATGCTCTATGCCGGACTCGAAACGGCTACTGTTGCAGTGCCCACGCTGCAGTAACCGACAGATAACAAGCTACTGTTATCTAACAGACAAGCCTGATGAAACCTTATCCTTCAGGGCTAAGAATTCATACAGCAAACACAGTCTATTGGGTGTTCGGGATCTTTCACAGAAGGCGTTAATCTGTGGACGATATAAGCTTTACCTGGTAGCGAACCCTGCATTAGCTATAATAATATTTTAAAAATTCATGCAAAAACTTAAAAATAACACAAAACTCTAACCTGCCGAATGTTAAACCAGCTTTATTTAATGCATCAACTCCCACGATAGTCTGCCTCGGTCGCGTAGGGGCTAGAATACTGGCCCCGCGTGCCGAAGGTCGCCGGTTCGAGTCCGGCCGAGGGCTTGGGTGTTTAAGTGTTGTGTGTGTTAATGTTGTGGTCATACTGTGGTGTCTGTACTTAAAAGCTACAGCTTACTAGAAAAATTGATCGCTGGAAGAATCATAATATCACACTGAGTTGGCTGTATGGCCTACGTTGCCGAATGCCATTTTTTAGAAAAAAACTCCTACGATATAATCAAATTGGAAGAAAATTTCCTCGAAAATTCACTTAATTCAAATCATCTATAGACAGCTTTGAACTGTTCATGGCAATAGAGAGACTGCTGTGGTGCGGTGGGGGTTGTTAAACGCCTGGAAGGGTTACTGAGAGTTATATGTCAAGATTTATCAATTTCATCAGAAAGTGATCAACACCTCTGTTCATCAAGTACATAACACTGCTTTTACGGGTTTCCAATTCTGTCTCGTAGAAAATCCAAAACAATTGTTCCCATTCCTAGTAACAAACGCTAAGCTAATAGGTGTCAGTGTTAGCCACAGTTGCCGTCATATTCCATCGCAATGTCAGATAATGGTGACAATTAATCAGAAAAATAGAACGAAGTATTGAAACCAATCACATGGGACTCCGTCTCACTAATTTGTAATTCAAACAGAATCAATTAACTCTTTGTGTTGGCATAACCACTACGCATTTGCATAAAATACGGGTTGCTTTAGGCCGTTCAGAATGTGACAGATCAGACAGAGTGGGTAGTGAACTATGAAACATAATACGCTTGGTTAGTTATAGCTATAATCATTCAACTTGGCGGTCGAACGGGCATTCGAAACTGGTTGACTTAAACACAGAAATCAAGCTGAAAGAAAACACACTTCCGCCACAGTCTACAAGTTCACCTGGTTTCAAATCAAAACGTACTCCCGAAATAAATTTTTAACTCCAGATATTATGTTAATTTTTTATCCCGAAGGCTTTATTAAGGAGCGTGAAAACTTAGATGGTTTTTTCCCTGCGTTTCCTTTTTTAAACGTGCTGCAGATTTTTTTCTCTAAATATGCGGTATTGTTGCAATTTGTTTGATCTAAACTATCGGCTGCGCTTTACACCAGTAATCAAACGACGTAATATTTAGTAGAAAGAGAGTTATTTATCAAAGTCCTTATTACTCTGCACATTATTCCTATTAGTCTCATCGCCTTCCGTAATTTTGTTCTACACACCTGAAGTTTTACTACGTTCCCTGCCCCGACGCCGCTCTCTCCGCAAACGAGGTTTCAGCGAGAGTGCATATTGCGATACGCTTCATTCGTTCATAAAGGACGCCTTAATGAAATGCATTAAGAAAAATAAATTTACGAAGCGCCCGCGCGACGCGCGCTACCACGCTTCAGGCGCGGCGAGTGTCCTAAATTACAAAGCACGCTTTAACGCTCCCATTATTGGAAAACAGGTTTCTGAGAGTGTATTAGTGTCTGCGTAAGCACAAAAGGTAACTCGTTAAAACAGACAAAAGCGTCTCAAATGAAGCCTTTCAAGGCGCCGTCGTCTGAGGCAAAGGGACTGTAACAATTTAGGACCGACCAAAGAAAATATTTAAAGGAGATTATTTTCTTTCATTTACCCTCTCGAAACAGCTTACAAAATCCCTTTGTAGTGCAGGAGGAATTTAAAAACAACGTCGTTTTAGCAGTGTCTACATTGGATCACGTTACTCCCAATAACAAGCACAAAAATCATAAAGCGAGAAAAAAACCACTGCCTTCTCGTGAAGAAGTGCCACTCAAAGCCAGCTTTCAGTTTCACAAACAGAGAAATTATTTTTTGTCATGGAACGACACATGACATTTAAAGCAAGGAAATTAACTTTGGCTCCAAAGTATATTTTCAAGTTTTCCAGTTTGCCACGTTTATTACTATGTCGTCGTATTTCTTTAGGGCTATGTGTTGATGGTCACCAGGTGATCCAAGCCCATTTCAGTTCATTTCGAACTTGAATCTGGACTTAAGGAATTTTGTATTTTACATTTGATTAACTTCAAACTTTAATGTCGTTCCTTTTCTTATTCATTCAAACCACATTCAAGACACAAGGTCTTCGAAGATTATAAGGTTCGACTTCTGGGGACTGATTGAATAGTAGCGACCCATACACACACTAGCGTTATTAATCGCTCTCTGCCTGTCACTCTTTGTTCCCATGACAACCAACTCAGAGTAACCAACATTCTGTTTTATTTTTTCTTTGTGAACCCGTTATGCTACAATTTCTATAGTTCCAATTGATCGTGGCCCAAGGTTGGGTCTTGAATAACTGATATGTCAAACTATGGGTTTGTTAATTGCTGTCTTTAATTAGCTAAAGACGGATATGTGATACGAAGACTAGTCTACGTACTTGCAAAATCTATTATTGCTCTGAAGAATGGTAAGTTAAGCATGATTATGTCCAATAAAAATCAATGTTTGAAAACCGTATAAAATTTAATGCTCAATTAAAATTATTTACAGAATGGAAAATCTACAATTTAAAGAAAACGGCATTTATAAATTTAAAAACAGAATTTAAAAAATATCAAAAACTTAACTGAAAACGAACAGCTTAACATACTAAATCCGAATTGTAGTAGGAGAGGTTAGGTCACCTTAAATTACGTTAATGATTATTAATTTTAAAAACAAATTATCAACACCAAATACAATTTCCTAATTCAAAGTATTCTTGCAAAAATTAAAATTCGAATGTCATAACGACAATCTATTCAACTTTTGTATAAACAAAAGACAAAGTTGATTTATAAACCTCAGTGACGATTGCAAATTAACTATCGACACCCTTTTGTCCTGCAAGAAAAAATGATCTGCACCCTGTCACATTGAATACGTCGATTGTAATGTTAAATAAATGGATTTTTACTGACAGAATTAAGATTGTAATCTTTGCAATTTATTTCCTTTTGTTCCCTCAGTCTAAAATCCTCTCATACCAACAAGACCGTGTTTGTAATAATTTTCAATTAAACTTGATCCGAAGATTTGCAGGTTCTTTTCTATTCAAAATCTATTGAATTTTCTCTCCGCTAATATTATGTTCAAACTTCTCATTATGCAACTATTATTATTATTTTGAAACTTAATCCGCTGCTAGATTAGTCTTGTCTAGCTTGTTCGACATTTCTACCAATAATTCCTCTCAACTAACTTCTTTTTTTTTTTCAGAGATCCTATATTTTTAAACATATCGGAACAAACAATCTTTATTAAACCTGCTATTCTTTTTCTTTTCCCCTTAAACTTTTAATTTACTAATATTATGGCCTTTACCTGTCTAATATACAATTTTATTTATTTTTAATGAGCTGCTTTGTTACGACCCGTAAAGTCACAAATACAACCCGAAATTATCATTTCGACAGTGGACCTACTACAGGCATTAGCAAAACTTAGTTCTTCGTAAGACACTACACTGAAGGTGATTGCAACAATTACATAAAAAATATGGGCACCGGCGAAATTCTTTAGCTATTTGATAGAACAATGGTTTCTTATCGAGCAAATCGTTTTGACAGGGAGTTAACTTGGCACTTTTGAGAGTAAAGAACATATAGTGCAGTTAATGTTCAGTGACTTTCGCACGTATTCATAAGTCATCTGGCTTCACTTAACACTTATTACCTGTTCTCTGGAAGATGTCTCACTTAATAAACCAGAACAGCACAGTCACATACATGGCTGCAGGAACTTGTGTGAAATTACTCTAATCTCGCTATCAGTAGTTGACTTCCGTTCCCTCACGGATTTCAACCCGCAGTTCACGAGAGTTCTACATCCTTGATCTTCCTCCAATATAGAGTCCTGTCTGGCCAATCAAAAGCCATCTCTCCTTTCCTCTCATCAGGCGAATGGCAGCGTATGCCAAAATAAATTAACATTTAGGTTATTTAATTTATAACAAAACCCTAAACACGTCCATTATTCCAATCGCCAGCATCTCTGCCCTTCGTAATTGGCTACAGGAACTATGTTTTCATGAGTCTTTCGTAAAAATTAGTTTATCGGACCTCTCACAGACGTAGTATCTGTCTTACAATCATTGCGTGGAAACATTTTTAATCCACAAAACTTGGTTTTGGGCACGTATCGAGAATAAGCTTCAGCTTTCAAGTGTCACTACAGAGTTTCCTTAAATACGCCAAACGTACCGTCGATTCGTTTCGGGATATCAGCTGTCAAACAAAGCGGTGCGAATAACGACTGCCGACCTTTCTCTATCTCTCTCTCCAATGTGTGGACAGGTCTGGGTGGTTGAGACCCCATGACGATAACAAGGGGCGACTACTCGCCACCTCCCAATCATTTATGACCTCCCACGATCAGCCGTCTGTCTCTCTCTCAAGCATGATAACAAATAGCCACATTTATTTTGACATTTGTTTGGAACGGCGTTGCAGTAAATGTTTTATTAAATTAATGTAGTGCTAACATACACAGCTTACCATTGAAGTGTTCCCTATGTTAGGAAATCGACTTCTCGACGTCACTGTGGCCGTTTGCTACCTGTCATTGATTTCCAAATAATATTAAGTATAAAAATAATCACGTGGGCGCCAGAGATTGGAGTGTACCCTATTCTGAGTGAAGTGACATCCAGATCTCAATGTATTATTATTGAAACATGAATTATTGAATTAACCAAGCAAAATGACACATTACAAGACTGGATGAGATCTAGTGAAAACAAGGTTCACAACCTAACTTTACGATTTTACTTATGTATTTCAATTGTTTACTTGACAAAATTTTACAATGATGCAATGTTTTTACATCACTTTTTCTGTGGAGCAAGAGAATCTGTCTCGGGGCGATATCTAGGGTGAAACGACGTTGATGCAAAAGTTCCTTTTTCGAATGGTGATTACCGTGCAGGCGAATCTAAGTTGTGCAGTCGGTGGGTTGACCAGCTCTCTGTGACCGGCCGGCTGCTCCTGTCTCTCCCGTGGTCAGCTGGGCGGTCGATCTGCCACCCTCGGCCGGCAACCAACAAGTTTTCTCGCGCTGCCTCGAAGAAGCGTCGTTTTCCGCCCCCTCTTCATGACGTCTGCCAATGTCTGTATTTGGAGGGAAGCTCTTCTTGCTGGTTGGCTCGGGATATGCAACAGTACCGCCCTTTTTTCATAATAAAAATACAAGTTTTTCCTATTGGCTGTACTCCCTGTCTTCCCCTCACCCTTCGTTCTTCGATACAGATTTACTTTTTATTTTATTTGTTTACCGAAACGGTCCAGACTGCTCTTGAGCTGTGGTCCTGTCACGGGACTGTTTTCTGCCATCCGTCACATCCAATGGCAACACTCAAGGCCTATCGTTCCCCAAACACTAGCAGAACCTCCCCTGGGACCGACACACTCACAACGAGAAAAGAAACACGCACACATGTGTTTCATCCGGAACATTACACCATATACACGGAACGAATAAAACATCACTAAACTGTCTTCTGTATCGGTATAACATCAAGGTGATCGCTCTGAATGCGTTATTGTGCGTCAAATCCTATATAATTCAACTTTACCACGCTGTTGCTCTCACTCCAAGATGACTACATGACGTGCAACCGGTGTCGAGCCTTGATGCTGTGGAATATGTTCTCCAGACTGAATGGAAGAACTTGTTCCGCCCACTGACTCGGTTCCCAACACGTGAGTCCCTTACAGCCTCATGCCGTATAGCAACCGGACCCGAAGGTATCTGAAACGACCGCCCTTTTTCTTCTTTCACCTAGCATTCCTATAAAGCTGACCTGGTCAAGGTTATTGTTATAGGACAATTGCTACCTCAGTCATTGTCTAGCTGTATAGCTTCACTTTCTGTTTATCGTAATTTTGACGTTGTCGTCGTTCTACCAAGGACTCCATCAGTGCCGTTGATCTCTTGTGCAGGTCGCTGGTAGATTCGTATCGACCGATACATCTGACCGTAGTGATGTGCAATATCGCAGATCTTTCCTAACAGCCGCCGGAAGCCTGCGGAGATGCGCACAGTTACCGCGCCGGATCGTGTGAATGGGAAAACGGGTGGCACGCTTCAGTCCTCTGTTCTGTAGTATAAGAGGCTTTACAAGTCACACCTCAACAGCAGCTGGCAATTACTAGCTGTGGCGCAGTCACTACGACTGCCCAATAGTCAGTAGAAGTGTATCTTGTTTCTTTCCTGTCAGCAGCAATTATTGTATTTCGCGTTTTCCCCTCAGTCGCATATAAGTTGTCTGGAGATCTAATGATTGGCTTTCACTAACTAACCTGATAATATTAGCACATGATAGTCCAAGGCAAGTTGTCAATTAATCCCAATCGCAAGCATGCTCTGGTCTAGAGACAACACTCGGAAAATCGTCTGCGCCTGTCTATCACCTTGAAGGATAGACTGTATGAATGGACATTTTCCGGTAACTCTGCGTGTGTAGTCCTGGGAGCTGCTGCCTGCAGTCTTAACTCTTCCATTTCAATCCACTATGTGAAATAATTATATCAACAGAGCTTACACGTCTCACAATAAAAGCTCTTATTTACTATACTTATTTTTGGAGTAGATAACAGTTGTTAAACTTTTGTATAATCCTCAAAATCACATAAAAATAAATGGACTAACACATCAAACAACTAATAAGACTTAATAGAAGGTAATACAAGCAATATTTTGAAAAGCAAAGCAAAATCATTCATCCTTGCTTCCAAGTAAGAGAGCGTTTTGAAAAGAAGCAAAACTTGATTAATCTGAAGGAAGTTCTCAGCAGTCAGGAAAGACTTACTTATCTCTCAAGGAAACTATTATCTTTGTGATTAAATGGATTCCACGAATATTTGAGAGTAGAGAAGTGGCATCCATTTAAATAATCACCGCTGAAAGTCACCACATCCGGTGTTAAACTAGACGTGGTCAGCTCTAGCATGACTAACTGAATTTATATTTAAATAGTGGAATACAAGAGTCTTACGAAATTATAAATTTTGAAGTAAATTCGAACGAAATTGTTTATTTCGAACCCATTCTCAACGTTCACTTTTTAGATAAAAGTTTAATGTTTCATAGTTAACGGTAATTACTCAAAATACGCAAAGTATAAAAATCCAAGCAATTTCAGAGTCAGCAGTTTGCCAGCGTTCATTCCATACAGTAAAAATTCTATCGAAAATTGCTTTTCCTTCCTCTCAAATCCTTACAATTATTTTTACCCCACTATTTATTTATAAGATAAATAAAATTTCCAAATTTTACCATATACGTGCCTAGTACAGTAAGAACTGAAATATTCAATAGTTACAGATATCAGAAGTTGTTATGTTGCTACTGACGGACATATAAAATGACATGCAGTGATGCCATGGTGGTTGCGTTTATCATTCATAAGGTACGAAATCAAAAGTGCCTTAATTTTTTTTTCGTTACACACTCCACCCTTTATCATTCCACAGTCGCCATCATTGTGGTGACATACATATTAATTTTATAAACCATTTCATCTATTACATACTTTTACGGACGCTGGGATTACGGTTCGTTTTCGAAATGTATTTGACAGAGCTGTTAAGTTTCACTTCATTTATAGACCCTTCTATCTGGCAAAGTTTTACCACCAAACTATCTGTTAAGTTTTTAAAATTTCTTATGGATTTAAATTGCTTGACGCTTGAATGAACTTAACTCACAACTTTCATACAAATAACACAAGGCGATAGTTGTTGAACTACTGTTCCGTGCATCTTGCGTTGATGCTAATTTCGGCATTTCTTTCCTTTATCAGGTAATAAATCCTCTATAACTGAATTCTGAACACCTCTTGCACTTCCCGCCGAACTCGTGCCAATATGCAGACGTATCAGACTTTGTCATATGAAGCGCACGTTAGAACCCAACGTACTGTCCTTCCTGCTGTTTAACTTCTGCTATATACTTGCAGCTCGTGTGATAATTTGAGCTATTGAACACGAGGATTTCGTAAATAGTTTCATTAAATGAAACAACTGCTGTGGCACAGGCGCTGTTGGCTAGTGGTGCCGTGGATTTTGCTGCGGTATTATGTTGTGTTCGTTACTGCTTAGATGCAGTGTAGCCTGCCATGTAATCACAGAAAATTAATTTGTAACAAAACTGGCCACTATTTAAAATTTCTTCAATTTTGCACCTGTAACATCGCATGTAAATCACAGAAAATCAATTTGTAACCTAACTGGCCAGTATTTGGAATTTCATCATTTTAGATCTCTTTTTATATAATTATATAATTGTAAAGTCTGTGACTGATGCATTCAGCGACTCAATTGTAACAAATAAAACCAAGGCAAAATTGCATTAAACCATTATAGTTCTGCCGAAATGTTCTCCATTAACCACAGTACATAATTTTATTCTGAGGAAGAAGACACGGCTTCTCTACATGTCATTGATAGTGGTTACATATGTGGTTTCAGTTCCTTGTGCGCAAGCTACGGTACCAGAAAGATGAGCTTATTCCATTAACCAGTCAGAGAGGGGAAAATGCTGCTGTAATCAACCACATCTGGAGAAGAGAATGTCTGTATTTGGGAACTCCAATATTATCAGTGTTAAGCATCGTAGATAGAAATCGTTATGGTCCTGTGTTTTAGATACGGTTTTGTGGTGATGACTGCATATTTTTTGATCGCCACCATAGCAATCAGACCGATCGTGGTGGGTGAGCGCTAACGCTCTGGCCTCGCATTCGTGAGGACCAGAATCCAGATTTGGGTTTTACATGGTTTTTACAAGCCGGATGGTTCGTTTAAAGGGCCATGGCAGAATTCCCTTCCGTTCCTTGCTCCAGCCTTTCCCACCTCCAATGACCTAGGTGTCGACAAAGCGTAAAGCCATAAACAAAAAAAAATAACAATCACATCTGTATTTCAGGTTTGTAACACATCGAAAGAAAGTAATTAAAACAGAGTGCAATGTGGGAAATTTTAGGATTAAGGAGAAGACAACCCAAACAAATACAACAACTCGTGTAGAACGTACTACTAGAAGCGAATCACAACAAAGTAAGGTCATCCTAATAAATGCAGAATTGTTTGAAACAGTCAGAACTAGAATACAATATTAATGCTGCACAAAAAGGCATAGTAACTGACAAGGCTAGCGGACTGGAATCGGATACAAGCTAAATTTAACATAATAATAACAATAATACAAGCGTTCTCAGAAAATGCAGCATTCATTTTGGTGGAGCAAGAGTATTTATAACCGTTAGTGCAAACACAGTATTGGGAAAGTGCTTAATCCTCTGTGGACTATAAGTGTCAATAGAGAACTGACATAAAGGGGGTAGCGAGTTCTGAAGTCTGCCGGTGAAACGTATAAGCTTTATGGAAATGTGATATGTTGTGGTAGTTCGGCGAATCTTTTCTCCTGATTAGGGGGAGGGGGAGGCTTTTCGACCAATGACTGTCTCCCGTGTCCTCCCATCCTTTTGCCAACTGACCTCGTTGCTCTGCTTAATTCGCTGACTGTCTGACCCACTCAAGCTGTGTTGCATCCTACTCACCATATTCCTCTGATAGAGTTTGTTTCTTTCTACCATTGCAATTGCCCTGCTTGAAGCTAGTGTTGCGTCAAATCACAACTGTCTTAATATTTTAGTAAAAATCCCTGACGGACATCACAATGTGATCTGCTTGTAAAGCGTTTTGTTTCTTAAGCAAAAAGTGTGTACCACCCAATCATTAACCCACATCACTGAGGAAATGACCTCAGAGCCGTAACCCTGGTGGCTGGTGCATCAGAAGAGATCTGTGCAATTTCCCGATGATCTCCGCGATCGCAAGACGTGGTTCGAATTCGTAGCAAATAAGAAAAGAAATTATTAATAACTTCTTCTATTGTGCGCCAAGTGTTAAGATAATCGATTGAGGAGCAAGAAAAAAAAATTTCCAGAGCTTTTACGAAATCTTTTATGTTCAGCAACCTCAGGTAGGTTTCAACGACAATATTCATTTTCCTCTTTCTGGGGGAATACTGTGGCCTCTGTAAATGATGTAGACCCGACCTTATTCATTGAATTTTTTTATTATTTTTTTGTGTGTATATTTATGCATTGTACGCTGTGTTAGATCTCACAAAAGTTTTCTAACTTTACTAATGACACTTTAATTGTATACCATGGCCGTGGTTTTGTCATCACAAGTTTTGAAACCTTGGTTCTCAATGCCGCTGGCTGTTTATTTTTTCTTATAATTCCTTTGTTTTGCATCTAATATTTCTGCTTTAAACGGAATATTAGTGTTGGCGATGAGATCGACTACTGGCGTAAGCCTTGGTGCGTTCAGAATTCTCCTTTTAAATCGATTTTGAATACGACCATCTCTTTTAGTCATAATTTTGTTTCCACTGTTAAATGAGCATTTCACATTGTTGCATTCAGATTTCCTGATTAATCAAATCTTGAGTATTAGATCAATATTTGCAACTAAAAGATTTCTATTTTTCATTAAATCACTTGTTGCTATTACTATTCTGCTTTTAACATCATTCTTTCTTGAGCCTTCAGGTGTATTTGTACTTCCTAAGTAGGAGAATTCATTTACTTCTTCTATCGCATTCGATTCTATTTTTATATTTAATCGACTATTACTGCTATCATTTTTACTACATTTCCTCATTTCCTGTCCTGCTTTAATCAAAATCATCCTTCAGTATTTTATTCTTATATACAAAAGAATAAATAAATCACTTCATATAAAAATTAAAACTGTAAGAAATTATGGTTTATTGCATAAGTTAGCTGATAAACTAAAAGCTCATGTGATACATTTCGAACACTCATGTTAAAATTACTTAAAAATAAAGGTCGTTTAGCTGCCATTCGGTTAATTACAGCATTTGAGCATTGCAATCCAAACAATAATTTCCAAATTTCTCCGCAGAGCGCACGGAGTGGTGTTGTATGATAATTGTTGATTGTAACTATCTGTCGATTGGGAGACTTAAAAGCCGGCAATCCGTTGGCGTCCTTTCGAAGAGTTAACCTGAACGTTCTGCCTCTTAGTTATACATTCTCCCCTATTTCATCTTCTTATGCACAACGTGGAAACGCCATATTACACCTAACCTCACTCATAGTTGCCATCTACACACAGATTATAAAGCTTAGAAACAAATAGGAAAACTCCGTTTCTTGGCTCAGTACACCGACTACAGGGGAGTCTTCGAGTTACGGACAAAATACAAGCAACATCGTTTTCAACAGAAGTCATGAACTGTAATTGACAAAATCAAAGAAGTTGATCACAAACTTGGGTCGTCATGTCAGTGGATCAGAAGTAAAAGGTAGTACACGCGTAGTATCGTGCACCGCGGATCTAGGAGGAGATTCTCTTTCGACAGTCAAATTATTTTTCTTCTTAGTTGGGTAGATGCTATGCTGAAAATCAAAGGAAGAACTTATTTAAAAAAATTGTTTCATTATCAAATATGATCCAACTTAACCCTTTTTTGATCCTTTGATCCTTTTTTGATATGGTTTTACACCTCGTCGACGTCGAGGTCATTAGAGGCGGGAAAGGACTGGTGACGAGGAATCCGGCCGTGGCCTTTTGAAGGAAGCATCCCATTATTCTCCTGTCGTGATTTGGGGAAATTATGGAAACCCCAAATCTGGATTCCCGGACGGGGATTCGAATCGGTGTCCTCCCGAATGCGTGGCCAGAGCCTTAACCGCTCACCCACCAAGCTCGGTGTTTTTTTTTACAGTAAGTAACCAAACAGCTATAACATCCTTCCTTACTGTATCAGGTCGAGATGTCATATAATGTCAAAAGTTCTACTTCTTTTACTAGTACAAGCACATACGGCATCGACTCGCGTTCTCACTGAGGTATCTAAAATGTTGGAATTTTCCATTCTCTTGCGTCTCATTACAGTGTTTTATTTGCAGTATGAAAATAGGAACAGTTTATCTTGTATTCATTTCTGTCTATGATGTCAACTTAAAATTTTGTGACTCGGAATCAAACAACTTCTGCAGCCTAAGAAAAAACCGATCAGAAAAACTGATATAATTAGTTTAACTATCAAAATAAAATTTGAACTGTGTAGTGGATTTCAAGTAACCTCCAATTATTTTATTTATCAGTATACTTTTGTGTATCTCATGTTTTTAGAAGAAAATTACTTGTTTACCGAAAGTGAACCCTACAATTATATTTCTTTAACAAGTCCACACAACAGAAAAAAATGATATAATTAGTTATTAAATAAAATCTGAGCTGTCTAATTAATTTATTCAAATAGATTTCAAACATCCTCCAAAGATTTTATGAAACACTATACTATTTTTACTTCATGTTACCGAAAGTGAGCCCTACAATTATATTTCTTTAACAATTCCACACAACAGAAAAACTGATATAATTGGTTTAGTTATTGAAATAAAATCTGAGTTTTCTAATTGATTTATTTAAATAGATTTCAAACATCGTCCAATGACTTTTTTTATTTTATTTTATTTTTATTTTTTTTTTTTATTTTATTTTTATTTTTATTTTTTTTTTTTTTTTTTTTTTTTTATTTGTTTTATTTTTTTTTACGAATATTACTTGTTTACCGAAAGTGAGACCTTCAATTATATTTCTTTAAAAATTCCACACATCAGAAAACTGATATAATTAGTTTATCTATTAAAATAAAATCTGAAGTGTGTAATGGATTTGTTTAGATAGATTTCAAACAACCTCCAATGATTTTATGGAACACTGCTTTATTTTTTATTTCATGTAAGTTTTTTTTTTCAAAGAATATTACCTGGCTATCAAAAGTGAGCCCTACAATTATATTTCTTTAACAATTCCACACAACTGCGTGAATAGATAAAATTTTGTAGTTTTCGCATTTTTGTGAAATTATACTTCTGCCTTACTTATCTATTCTTAAGCAATTATATATTTAACCTCCCCGCGTCTAAACAAATCTACATCACTCACAATATTATCTGCACCTACTTCCCACTAGAGAAATAAATTGCCTACAACAGCACTCAATTCGTCGATACTAGTTAGGGTGATGGCGCCGAGCTCTCGTAGGGCTGACGCAGCGGCCGTGCTGTGACGCTGCTGGAGGTGCTGACGGGCTGCCCGCCCATCTTCTCGTCCCACTCAGGTCGCGCCCTTCTTCGATATAGTCTTCGGATTGGCCCACTCAACCTCCCTGATCTAGGGTAAGCTTCCTCCTGACCTTCGGAGAAAGTGCCTCTTGATTCCGGAGGCTCTGCACACCATTTCTCGTCTCTAACCCAAGATCCAGGGCTGCCGAACTCTGATATATGTAGGGTAGTGTTAAGGTATCTTGTAATATCCGAATGGTGCGTTGTAACTCTTCGTTTTATGCTTCTCTTGCCCTTCTTTTCTACTTGTTTCAGCTTCTGGTGCTATTTTCTAAAAGATTATTCAATTCTCAGCCATTTATCTTTTCAGGTATTTTATCTTCTTGAGCATTGATGTTAGTTTAGCAATTTCACCAAGCATGTGTGGAGATTTCGTGATCATGAAGTAATATAGTATTTTCCTACGGACTGAAAATGAATTTGAATTTGAAGACGTTCGCTACCCGAAAACGAAACGTAAGCAGTAATTGGCTAAGTTCAGAGGTTTGCAAAATTGTTTAAAAGTGAGTCAGTTCAATGTGAGTATTACTCGACATGTATCCTACTTAGGGTTAAGTGAAGATCGTAATTAAGTTAACTGGTGTAACCCCAACATAATGAACCTTTAAAATATTTTGTGCCATCAGCTAGCTTTATCGCCCACGCGAGAAAACCCTTTACAACACATTTCGATGAGGCCACTAACAATGATTAGTTTTGATAAATCTAAAAATATTGTGGCATAATCAGAAGGGTGTAACATTAATAAAACAGTCTTGTTTCATATCCAAAGCCCATTCTCATTAGCTCGTCTTAATTTAAGAAAAAAGTTGTAAGAAACTCATATTTAATTACAAAGCCTTCAGTGGAGAACGCGTCCGAAAGGTTGTCTGTCGGCAAGGTCGGTAGTTCGTGTACGTAGCTATACGGAACGTTAAGTCAGTCTTCTGAAAATCCAAATCAGCAGAGTTATGAGATGAAAAAAAATATGTTTTATTCGAGCTATACAACTGCTTTGAAGTTTTTTGAAAAAACTTGAATCTCCTTTTTGATAAAGAGCCATTTTTACCGTATTGCTGCTTCTATTTAATTCTGCTAATCCTATAATTGAAAAGTATTTCCTTATTTCTATTTGATAAGTTTGACGATTATGAAAGCCGAACAGTAGGCTTACTTCCTTGCAATGTAAATCTGGGCCAACCCGGAACAATCTGCATTAAGGTTTCGACAGGAAAATTCTATTAATAAAACCCACAATTGTGCAACAATACGAACGGTGACTGCTTTGTCGGTCGATAGTGGATTACGAAACCAAACGGAAGTAGTGAATTGAAGGAGAGTGTGTCACAGAACGCGAGTGATGGAAATTGATAAGGTATTGTACTTATTTTTCCGAGTAGTCAACGCGATACCAAGATTCAGGGTTACAATTGGGTGACGTCTGCGTAAAAATCAAGAAAAAAAATCGTATAGAAATTTATGAAGTCCGTGTTCCATTTATGCGACTAATTCTACACCTTAAACTCTGACAATATATTCTTAGATCCCATGTGTGTTAGAAACGCTTTCGTATAGGTTTCCCCATAGTTAGTTTTGTTTTTCACTGGTATTTCCACGGTAAACTAATCCAGAAAATAAATTTATTTTGCGACTTAAGGACAAACCCATAGAAAATCAAGTGGCTGGTCTCCACACATCCCATATCCCTTTTAAATAATAATAATCTATTAATTCTACTGACAGTTTTAAAGCTCTCCATATCATCGCAGTAGTTTCTTCCTGTAAGATTTGGAGAGAGGAACTGGGAAATTCTGTTACAAGAAATCACAACTGTGCTTACCTGCTACGTACACTGGTGTGCAAAACTTACGGACAAGATAGACAAAATAACATAACACATTAACTTGGCGAAAATGAATTAAAGTGTGAGAAAATGTTGCCAAGATGCTAACCCACATGTGTACAGAAAGCTGGACGCCACATGGTGTGAAATCAGCGGGGCTATAGAGCCAAATGTGTTTGGCCCCGCAGCATGATGCAGTTGAAAGAACTTTTAGGACGCACTGTGATGATGTTATTCATCATATAACATGCCCCGAAGACAAAATTTGAATGACTTTACACGGGGAAGAATCATCGGAAACTGTATGAAGTGTAGTACGTGCATTGGGAACGTTCCGAACCACAGACACTGTTGCCCGAAGGAGAGGAGGTGGTTGACCTACACCCACTACAGCAGCAGATTGTACAACAGGTAAGAAAGAACCCACTTCAAACTGTGAGTGCAAATGTAATAACATTTAACAGGACTGCAAGGCTCGCAGTCTTACGTTCCACAATGCACGGCGACGATTACGTTGTGTTCCGTTGGCACCAGCATATCGACGGCACTGTTTACGACGGTGCCAAGAGCCGACAAGGAATGCGATCGCGTACTCTTCTCAGGTGAGAAAAGACTCAGTTCGATGTGTAAATGTAGACGCACCATCACCGGGTGAGAGGTGGGAACACTTAATGCGACAGGAACTTTGTCAAACATGATCCTTTTTTTGGTCGAAGTTTGTTGTGGGGAGGCATAATTTTGTATGTGCGTACCAAATCCGTATGTTTAAACGTGGTACATTCAGCGACAGTTTACTCCTTCCTAGTGGGCATCTTTTGAGGGGTGCAGTCGGCCCTGACTTCTTTTTTATGAAAGACAATGAGCGACCGCATCGAACAGCCAGCGCAGGTGGAAGAACTCTTGGCACGAGAGGATATTCAGCGAATGGACTGACCTGCCAGTTCCCATAGAGCATGTTTGGATGAATTGGAGAAACGTATTGTATCACATCC
>JARYHS010014108.1:0-11404 GCA_031002005.1 Vandiemenella viatica | reverse complement strand
CTCTCATACATCCCCTCATCACTCTCTCCAACAAGTGCAGAACTTTGAAACCTTTTCCTACCACCTGTCCTATGTGTCCTGCCCAGTTAAGTTTGTTATCAAAAGTAATTCCAAGATATTTACATTTCAAGTCTTCAGCAAGCAATTCTTTCCCCACCTTATATTCATAATTAACCTTTTGTTTTTTATTTGTGTATCTAATAAGCTGACTCTTCTTTGCATTTATCTTCATTCCATGTTTACCAACCCAATTAGATATCCTGTCCAGATCACCCTGCAACTGTTTACAATCCTCTATCGTTTTGATTCTTTTATACAGCATTATGCCATCTGCAAACAATCTAATTTCAGATAGTAAATAATCAAAACAATTATTCATTAGAATAATGAATAGCAATGGTCCCAATACGCTACCCTGTGGCACACCCATTTTTACTTCCACTTCCTTTGATACTACATTTCCTACCCTAACTTTCTGTTTTCTACCTTTTAAAAATTCTTCCACACAGCAAATGACTTTCTTATCCACTCCAATGGTTTTTACCTTATTTACTACCATTTTATGGCTTACTCTGTCAAACGCCTTAGACAGATCTAGTGCTACACTATCAATTTGGCCTTCCTTGTCCATTTCATCTGAAATATCTTGCATATATCCCACCAACTGAGATTCGCATGAATATCCTTGCCTGAAACCATGTTGCCTCCTTGAAAACAACTTACGTTCCTCACATATATTTCTGATGTGGTTGCATATCAATCTTTCCATTAATTTACCTACCACTGATGTCAAGCTGATTGGCCTGTAATTTTCAACTCCATTTCTCACCCCTCCCTTATGTACCGGTACTACTATTGCACTTTTCCAGTCCTGTGGTAAGCAGCAAGTGTCTAGACTCAATTTAAATAATATTTCAAGATAAGGTACAATGTCTGTGAATAACTAAATGCCATATATGAATACATATGTCTATAATTTATTATTTCCAGTTGATTTTATAACCATTCAAGAACTAATTAATTAAGAAACTGTGTTATTTTAAGTCTAATACAGCCTTAATATGAGACAACAGAAAACTTTAACAATCGAAATTCAAACTAGTGATTTGAACTTTTTTTTTTAGGTGTATAAGAAATTTAACTCTACAAAATAACTTAAACCAATATTTTTACCTATGCTATAGTATTATAATTAATCTAACTATCAAGCTTATGCTAAATTTAATTCAGTAAAACATGCAATAACTAGCAATAAGGTTAACAACAATGACGCGAATTTTAAAAACTATTATTTTTGGTGTAATCTTAAATAATTCTTCCCGCTAGCAATAATCCTAAGAATATAGATGATAGTTAAAGATTTTAAAATAATTTAGTCTACAAAAACTTAGCTGATGAATGCAAAATCACAGTTTGATGAGCAGCTATCCACACACACAGCCAATCGATCGCACAACCCTGTTGTAGTTTTAGTATTGTAATGAATTAAAAAGTGCAGTGCCATTGGGCACTAAGTGATCCCACGGTATGTGTGAATATTGCCGATGCGTCGTGTCAACGAACAGAAACGTGACGGAACTAAAGCGTCCGGATTTACACGCACCTTGGGGGGTGCTGACAAGGTCCCACTCAACTTGGACATTAAGCGGATTTATAACCCCCATAAATAACTGAGACCCGCTTTCTATTTTCGCACGTTTCGGAAACTTCCCGCCGAAAACTGGCGCAGACTAGCAAAATAAACCTTAGTGACGTTTCCTAGTAAATGAGTGCTTTATGAGAGTAGGGGAAGACGATCCAGCCAATAGAGAAGCCGCCTCAATTTATTGCCGTGTTGGTGTTTTTTCTTGTCTGTTCTGGGGCCAATATGACGCTGGTACTTTGGCGCGGATTGCGGTGATTCGCCAAGAGCCGGACCCGACATCGCGCCACGAGAAGTACAGAGTCTTGCTCGGGGGAGAAGGACGGACGACGAGACATTCTGGGGCAGATCTTCATCTAGTACGGCCGAAGTGATTTTCGCGGAGTACGAGTCGGCAGCTGGGAACGCTGCCATCACGCGGTGCGTTCGAGGAAGCTGAAAGACCGCATGTGGCGCGGGTCTTACCTGGTCGCTGACCTGGGCTGTGAACAATGGTAAAAGCTACGGCCCGGACGGAAGCTCATGCAATCGTTCCACCCAGTAATGACCCTGAGATTTTGTAATGACCCTGAGATTTTGCAATGACCCTGAGATTTTGCTCTAACTGTTTGACATTCAATGATATGTAATTGTTAACCTCAGAATAAAAACAAACTTCGTGTTTGACTAATTTCACAATAATAAATTGTACACCCAATTTTCAATTTTCCTATTCATTATAATAATATTTCATGTGATTAGCTGAAGATTAAGTATGATTTTTGATATTCCAAATTGATAATTTTGCTAATGATAAAACAGTATGACCCAAAAGTAAACGTCCGCAAGGCAGACGTTACAACATGGCACCCTAAACGTGGAGCTTTCGAAGATAGAACGATTGCAACAGTTTTCAGTCTATTATTTTTACTATCAAATGTTTAATCATTATTTCAGTGAGGAACCAGATGAACCAGTGAACGAGCAGACAGCTTTATTTAATATTATTTCTCAAATCTTATAATGTATGAACTATTTTATTTTAGTCCTGGAATGCGGAAGGAAGCAGTCAAAAATAATGTGTTAATATGTCATATAAGTATTGTGTTTCAATCGACTGTTCGGAAAATCTGTTTTGTTTGTCAATGGTGGCGAGGAAATATGATGTGTCACGATTGTCCTTTCATTTGATTTATGCTTGTTGTGTTGTTGAAATATGATTTGGTTTTCTTTCGATTGTGATGTGGTTTTCTGTCTGAGATTTTGGTAATGGATCTGTTGAGGACGATTTCTCGAGGACTGGTGTTAATGGTAAGATTGTTTCGTTCGATTCAGCGTTGAAAAATGGCATGTTTGATTTTTGAATGTCTTCTGGGACGGCTATTACTTTTTATCTTTTTCGTATCTTGCTTATTCGTGTTTTATGTGTGCTGACGTGTCGACAGAATATTCATTGTGATTTACCTGTGGTATCGGGAGTAAAATTACGTTTGCTAGAAATCATATGTCACGAGAAGTGTTACTGCACGTATGTGTTTTTAAGTTGATGGTTGATTTTAAATTAAAGCGGGCTGACATCTATTTTTGGTTTGATTTCTTTCCATATGATCACTAAGATCTCGCGTTATGCTGAATTTTTTTTCTAATTGGGTTTATTAAAACAAATTCCAAATGCTAATAATACGAGATCTATGCGCGCGAAGGTAAATTCTGTGATTGAGTTTTTAATGTCTTGCGGGAAATGCGAACTCAGGTCCCGGTTCATTTTCTTTGATACCGTTGTGTGATTGAACTTTCTATTGATTCTGATGATCCAGAAGCTTGTTAAAGTTGTCTATTTTATTTTCCATGTGGTATTCGCGTAGTGTTCGTGGAGATTGAATTACGGGGGCCGTAAAGATAATTTAAAGGGAGGTTTGACTAACTTTTATGGCGTAAACGATTCTCTAAATTAACACTGCTTTCAAATGCGATTGCTAAAAGTTGAATTGAATGCTGCTCCGGAGTGGAAAGTTTATTAAAATGGCACAAAGTTTGAATCAAACGGAGTTAGGAAATCTTGACGTAGCGATGGAAGGAAATCACGCGAATTTGACAGATAACTCCGCGATCGTGAATTTTGAACAAACTCCTAGTGAAGCGGGTAATATAATTTGCGCTCCCATCAATGATTCCCCGGACGAGGCAAGCCCATTGCAAAGCAAGCAGGACGTAATTCTAGCGCCTCCGCTAAATGATTTAGGTATTTCTGGCCAGATTTTGGAATTGTTACACCAAATGAATGAAAACATCACTGCCCGAGGAACGCAAATGAAAGAAATAATCAAAAAAATGGATGCCCATAGAGCGGAAATGAATGAAAAATTTACTGCTCTTAGCGAACAGCAAGAAAAATCTAAAGAGCAAATGAACGAAATAAATGAAAAATTTGACACAAAATTGGATGCCTTCGGAAATAAACAGGTTGAAATGAGGAAACAAGTTAAAGTTGGTTTGCGAAAAGAAATGTCGGAAGTTAATGGCTTGAAAAGTAATAGTAATGGTCTGGATGGAATAAGTATAATTCTTCAAGAAAATAAAATGACTGAAGATGAAAGTTCTAAAGAAATAGGAACTAGAGATATGGATAGCGAAGCTAAATCTGATGTGCGCATAATAAAATCAGGCAGAAAATTGGTTGAAACTGGGAAGAAACAGGAAGACCGCGTGTGTGAAGATAACAGTTTTGCATTTTCAATTACCGAAACAACTAAAATCAGGATGGTGGAGGAAATCAAGTCCATCCGGCAACAGCTATGCACTATCGCACCCAAACCAGGAAAAGGAAAAATCAGAAAAATAAAACCATGGTTATATGGATATGGGGAAAGAGGATATTTGAAATATGTAAAATTTCTGCAAGTGCAAGGAACATTTGATGTGGTGCCAGAAGATTTGAATACTTTGCATATCGGACGGAATGGTAAATGTTGGGATACACTCCAGGTAGAACACCGCAGGGGGTATGGGCTAACGATCCAACAGGCCATTCACAGAGAGCTAAAAGGAATTCTCGAGACGACTGCAGTGCCAGAACATATGTTTAGCCAAATGTTTGTAGAAATATGGAGACAAGAAGTGACCAACAAAACTGTAACAGATCGTTGATCGTCAAGGAACAGATATGTTTAACGCATCGAATGATTTTTAGTATCGATGTGCGTAAGAGCACAAATTTTGATTGCGAAAAATGGATTCAAAGATTACATGGCCGTTTAAAATATTAAAAAGATGATGGAGCCAGTTTGAAACCTCAGATTTATGTAAATGACCGTGTAAGATTTTGGCTTAAGTTTGTTGAAAGTGAAAGGTAAATGCAGTACAGATGACGTAGTTTTAAAATTGTGTATTGCTAACTAAGGAAATGCATCAGAATCCGTAGAGGTAATTTTAAATGGATAAAGTAAAGATATTTTAGTCTAAGAATGACATTTTAGTTTGTTTGTAGAAAACATTTCAAACCATGACGAGCGGCAACAATAATAATACAACCCTAGAGTGAAAAATGAAACGTTGATTGTTTATTAATATAAAACTTCCATACGCAGCAAAAGCTATTATAAAAATAATAATAATAATCCTCAGAGAAATTGTTAGAAGTGAAAGATCATGTTTGATTACGGTTTCAATTCGAGAGGGTTTGCCAAAATAGTCGCGACGATTGTAAAATCATTAATATTCCGTGTCATTGAGTTGTGGATTAAAATTGGTTGGAGTTTGACCTATTAGAAGAATAAATATTAGCAGTGTGTTGATGTGTTAAAATATTAAGAGCAGAAAGAAATGACGTGTTCGCGATAGCGCAGAGTAGATAAAGTTCGTTAAATGTAGATCAAGAAATGATCGTCTATGAAGAGTTTATATAAATGAAACAAAAATATTGCGGACCGTGAAACCGAAGAAGGTATAGGCCAATATTATTGTAATGACGAAAAAATCGTCAGTTGGAGTTTAGAGGTGATAGATAGTCATCGAACTTAATAGCCGAAGCTAGAATGAACATGTACTTAATAAAATGAGAGTAGGGATTGTTACAACACGCTAATAATTTTAAGAAGAGGAAATTCGAAACCATGAATAGATGAAACACTAATGACACGAAGTTATTTGAAGAGAAATGTCTAAGGACGTAATCGTTTGTTGATTAAAAATAAAGTGTTAGGTGAACTATGATACGATAAGAAACAAGAAATACTGATAAACCGCGATGAAAATAAATTACTGCGTATAGAATCAGAGGATATGTTGTAAAACAATAAATTTCCGAATACAGGGAAGAAGATTTAATTAAGAAGTATGAAAATGATGGTTGCCGCTAGAAATATGTCATTACCTTTAAGTCTATGGTTACAAGGGCTTATAAAAAGTAGTAGTAAAATTAACAATACGAAATAATCACAGGAAATATTATATAATTACCTATGTGAATAAACCTATCAGTGCGGAAGATGTTGAGGATTAAATATAATTTTTAATCTTATTGAATAAGAGTTTGAAGAGATCGTTTGACAAGAACGGTAAATTTAATAAGTCAAACTTAGCGAATATAGCCGGGAACCGAGCGGCAGACAGCTGTATCTTTTGTCCAAAAGCCACAATAGGGAAACGACCCGTCGCGCTGTCGAGAACCAGTGTCTTATACCTGACCCTTAGAAAGTGAAAGCGTTCGCAGAATCGCAGGGGGGGGTTTGTTTACTCCAGTCAGCTGGCCTGGCGAAGTTAACCAGTAGAAATGTTATGAATGTCTCTGTTGTCTTGGAAAACATTCAATAAATCTGTATTTAAATAAATAAATGGAAAAAGATACCAGTCTGGGAAATTATTTCAACAGAGGTTGTTAAAAAAGGAGGCTGTAATAAAATTTTGTAATTAATTACAAGCATTAGGATTTAAAATGCTAGTATTTAAAATGCTAGTTCATGTCATGTATTGATTTGACAAATATAACTGTTAGGATACTTTTGTGATGAAAAAGTGAATTAATAAGTAATTATAAGAATAATTGTTAAAAAATTATAGATAATAAATAATTTTGCATATTATAATAATAAAATGATGTAATTTTATTTTAATTGAATATTTTTTTAAAAAAAGGGCAATCTAAGAAAGATTTAAATTAGTTGTATAGAGAATGATATATGTCACATGCTACTCATAAGATATGTAATATGTAGTTATAAGACATGCTGGATTGTCTCGCGAGTTCACTGAGGAATCAAGTAGGGCACAAGAGTAATTCGTGAAGTACAAAGCTATCACATGTTGTATTAAAATAGAGAACTGAAGATGGGTATATCTTAAGAAGTTTGGTAATGTAACTATTAACAAAGATCACAAACAGTTAGAGAATATTAGAACGAACTAATCTCACTCACAAGGAACATTAACCCAATGACCAGAAATAAGTGAAGTTATAGTGAAAAACTGAATTGAAAATTATCCCATAGAATAATTTTCAATTGTACGGGTGATGGGGTAGTTGTAATGAATTAAAAGGTACAGTGCCATTAGGCACTAAGTGATCCCACGGTGTGTGTGAATTGCCGATGCGTCGTGTCAACGAACAGAAACGTGACGGAACTAAAGCGTCCAGATTTACACGCACCTTGGGGGGTGCTGACAACGTCCCTCAACGTGGACATAAAGCGGATTTATAACCCCCATAAATAACTGAGACCCGCTTTCTATTTTCGCACGTTTCGGAAAGTTCCCGCCGAAAACTACTAGCAAAAATAAACCTTAGTGACGTTTCCTAGTAAATGAGTGCTTTATGAGAGTAGGGGAAGACGATCCAGCCAATAGAGAAGCCGCCTCAATTTATTGCCGTGTTGGTTTTTTTCTTGTCTGTTCTGGGGCCAATGTGACGCTGTTCCTTTGGCGCGGATTGCGGTGATTCGCCAAGAGCCGGACCCGACATCGCATTACGAGAAGTACAGAGTCTTGCTCGGAGGAGAAGGACGGACGACGAGACATTCTGGTGCAGATCTTCATCTAGTACGGCCGAAGTGATTTTCGCGGAGTACGAGTCGGCACCTGGGGACGCTGCCATCACGCGGTGCGTTCGAGGAAGCGGAAAGACCGCATGTGGCGCTGGTCTTACCTGGTCGCTGACCTGGGCTGTGAACAATGGTAAAAGCTACGGCCCGGACGGAAGCTCATGCAATCGTTCCACCCAGTAATGACCCTGAGATTTTGTAATGACCCTGAGATTTTGCAATGACCCTGAGATTTTGCTCTAACTGTTTGACATTCAATGATATGTAATTGTTAACCTCAGAATAAAAACAAACTTCGTGTTTGACTAATTTCACAATAATAAATTGTACACCCAATTTTCAATTTTCCTATTCATTACAATAATATCATGTGATTAGCTGAAGATTAAGTATGATTTTTGATATTCCAAATTGATAATTTTGCTAATGATAAAACAGTATGACCCAAAAGTAAACGTCCGCAAGGTAGACGTTACAAGGCCTTGAACGAATTCCTTCCCGTTCCTTGCTCCAAGTCTTCTACCGCCTCTAATGACCTCAACGTCGACGAGATCTAAAGCTGTAAACAAAAAAAACCATAAAATTAAACACATCATCACAGCTAGAGCACTACACAGCTGTAATAGTGTTCACACACACCAAGCGAAAGACAATGAACTATCTGCGTTCAGCTGGTGAATATCAAAATATTGTAACATTTTCTCTTGGCGATTTTAAAAGGAAGTAAGAGATAAACGAAACGACAGTTGCCGACGAATATAGTTGGTTTGTATTTGTTGAGGCAGGAAAAACATAAAAGTATTCGATGTTGAAAAAACATCGATGTTTTTAAGCGATGCATCGAAAAACATCGATACAGGGTTGCGATGTTTTACATCGAATAAAAGCATCGGTGTACTTTCTAAGTGGACATCCCTAGACCTGACCACATACCTACAACCCATGTGAGACTACTGGACTAATTGAATTCTTTTTTTTTTTTTTAATAGTGATGGTTACAGTCTGTAGTGCGGAGTTGGTTTTGAGTGCCTCTTGTTGGTAACTGGGGTGCTCGTCTGTCGCGCTGAGATGTTGCAGTCCGGTAATTACTCGCCGGCCGCCAGTGTCCTTAGTGCTCGGCCGCGCGGCGCGATGCGCATCTGTTTGCGGCTGCCGGCTAACAAGGTACACAAGAAATATCGACCGGCTGCGCTCCGCGTCGCTCATTTGTTAACCCCGACGCGCGGCGCGTTGCGCCTTTGTCACCCCTCGCTCGCTCCCGCCAGGGGGCGACAGCGTCGGTCCCGCAGCGGAAAAAAAAAAAGAGGGGGCGAAGGGGAGACGCGAAGAGGGACGAAAAAAGGGCACACAGCAGAGAGCTGATAGCGACTGCGCAATATCTGATTCCAGGTGCCGGCCGCTGCGTTAACGAGGAAAAAATTAATTTGGCCCGGAAAGAAAACAGGATTAGGGCGGGCCGACCCGCGACAGCCCTGCCCGTGATTAGGAACGAGAGCCCAGGTCCGAAAACTGGAGCTGTCAGTCCAAGAGGCAGGCCTCCTTCAAACAGCAGAGGTCACCGCCCCGCTTCTAAACAAATTATCTCTGGTGAAGAACGGTGACAATATATATATTTTTTTACTAGTTTACGCCTTTTCGACGTCGAATTCGTTAGAGGCGGGATCGGACTGGAGACAAGGAATGGGAAGGAATTCGGCCATAGCTTTTTGAAGGAAGCATCCCGGATTCGCCTGGAGTGATTTGGCGAAACCATGGAAAACCCAAATCTGGATGCGCGGACGGGGATTCGTACCGGCGTCCTCCCGAATGCAAGGCCAGAGCGGTTGACAAGACATTTGGCAGCAATAGAGATAATTCTCATTCCATCATACTGCTCTTCCCACATTATATCTTATAAAACTTATAAATAATTCAGTCTCTGATATAGGAATATACAGGGTGTTACAAAAAGGTACGGCCAAACTTTCAGGAAACATTACTAACACACAAACAAAGAAAATATGTTATGTGGACATGTGTCCGGAAAAGCTTACTTTCCATGTTAGAGATCATTTTATTACTCTTGAAATCACATTAAACATGGAATGGAAACACACAGCAACAGAACGTACCAGCGTGACTTCAAACACTTTGTTACAGGAAATGTTCAAAATGTCCTCCGTTAGCGAGAATACATGCATCCACCCTCCGTCGCATGGAATCCCTGATGCGCTGATGCAGCCCTGGAGAATGGCGTATTGTATCACAGCCGTCCACAATATGAGCTCTAACATGGTAAGTAAGCGTTTCCGGACTAATGTTAACATAACATATTTTCTTTGTTTGTGTGTGAGGAATGTTTCCTGAAAGTTTGGCCGTACCTTTTTGTAACACCCTGTATATTTTGAAGAAGGACGTGCCTGGAAATATTGGGTTTGTTCTGCTTCCTGCCCTCCTCCTCTCAGCTTTATTGCGTATTGGATGTTATTGTTATTATATACGTATGTATCCTATCGAGTCACGCAAGTCCTTGATTCTCATCAAGACTCGTAATTAACAATATGTTCAGTATTTCCACAGGGTAGTTTAAACCGAGGATTGAAGCAGTGGACGAGCTTAAGTGAGTGTTGCCATCTAACTGCGTGTAATTTTGTTTCTATATGTTATGTGTATTTTTGTTTGTGAAATGTATAATTTGTAGATGGAGCGTGGTGGGTGAGTGGTAACGCTCTGGTCTCTCATTCGGGAAAACGAGGGTTGAAATAAGCATTCAAAATGTTTATCTACAGGTTTTCCGGTAAACATTGGATAACGTCTTAACTTTGGAAATGTCTTATCCTTACCTACAAAAATAAAACATTTTGACCTTAGCAATAGTGTCACGATTTTCAAATTTTAGTCACGATTTCATATATTTTTTTTTAATTCGCAATCTGCGCTTGGTTTATGACATGCTATTTCTGCAAATAAAGACACTAATGACATTGCTGGGTGAGCGGTAACGTTCTGGCCTAGCATTCGAGAAGACGCTGGTTCGAATCCCGGTCCGGCCATCTAGATTTGGGTTTTCCACGGTTGCTCAAAATCAGGCGAACGCCGGGTTAGTTCCTTCAAATCGCCACGGTCGAATTCCTTCTCGTTCCTTTTCCTCACAGTCCTTTAACGCCTCTAATGACTTCGAAGTCGACGAGCCGTAAAGCCATAAGTAAAAACAGAAACAACCAATTAAATATTTTATTTTAAAAATGCATTAAATGCTAAAGCTGAGACAGACTTTAAATTGGATAGTAAGGCTCTTATTCGAGTGGAGTGCTACTAAAACGTGAAAACCGTTAATTTTTGCAAAGTTAGAAACTTTATATTTAGCGGGTAACGATAAGGCCTTTCGATAGCTAAAGGGTTATCCATTAACCGAACTTGCTGAATGTTATTTTGATGTTGAGTACGGGGAGTCACATGAATGTGACTGCTTGTTACAAGGATAGGGAGGGGAAAGGGAGTGGGGTAAAAACCATGAAATTTATGTGAAGTAATTTATTGATTGCTCTTTATCATCAGACTTGGTGCGACAGCATGTATGGTTTCGATCATGGATGTCACGTTTCAGACTCTGTAGAGGAAGATTTTTTGTTTTAGTTATCAATTCAAGAGTTGATTTGCAGAAACTCTCCAACCATGCTGCTTTTCTGCCTTCCTTTCGATTCTGCATAATACTTGTCATTCATAATTTGGGCCATAGAGCTTAAGCTTTTGTTTTGTTCCAAACCAC
>JARYHS010014107.1:0-14736 GCA_031002005.1 Vandiemenella viatica | reverse complement strand
CGTCCATAAATTACACGAGATGAAATGGGGGGGTCCGGAGAAATCTTACCAAGGGGGAGAGGGGGTCAGCGGAAATCTCATTGTGATATTTTTGAAATTATTGTTGGAATATAGAGATAAAGAAAGGTATACAAATGACGCAAAATATTCGATTTGAGGGGGGTATTTTCCTCGAAAAGTACAGCTTTGGAAGGTTTTAGACCTAAAAAAAAGGTCTCAAAAGTTGCGTGGGCTATTTCTAGGGGGTAGGAGTGGGTAGTGCCATGAACCAGATCTCACAAGAGGGGGGGGGGGGGGTCTGGGAAATCCGGAAAAAACACCCTCACGTAAATAACGGATGCCCCCTTACCAGAGACAGATGAAACTCTGCAACTGGCATTTTTCGTCCAGTTACTACTCAGTGAAGAGCGTGAGCATTTAAAATGTAGGTTTGAAAATGTGGGAAAAACAACTTTTTATACCACTTCATAGTGAAAATATAGTGTGAACTGATTCTCTCGTATCTGTTTGTCTCATCAGCAATAGATATCATATGATCTTCTGTTTGAAATATCAAGAAAAATGACAAACTGCTGGAATGTTAGCGTAATCTACACTTGCATCCTGCAGCTTAATCGTCAAGCACATGCGGTCAAAACATGTCATTATAGCATTCTATTTTTAAACACATTTTTGCTCTCACTATCTGTAGCTTCAAATTATGAAGAATTTTCACCTCTTGTGGAGGCAAACGGTCATTTTCCACTAGCTGATGTACACGGCTTAGGAATATTAGATCAAAATCCTGTCAAAGGGTCATCACTGTCATCCATAGCAAAGAGATCATATTCACTGTTGCTTCTAGTAAGAATCACCATGATTTCTTCCACTGTACAAACACGATGGTGTGCCATTTTCTCAGCATAAACTAAAAGGAAAGGAGCAATACAAATTAGATCGCAGCTGCCAACGCTCAAAGGCTGAGTGAGGAAAACAAACTAACCACCCTGGGTGGAAATATGGCTTTATGACCAGGCTGATAAGAGGCTAGCGCGGTTAACACGTGCAGAGCACACAGTAACCCGAGCGGCTGAACGTGTTAAAACATCCAGAGCACAGACAGGGTGGCAAGGCAGCACGTGTATACACGTCTGGAGCACAGACATAAAAATTCACTATTCAGTAACTAATGAACCAGCCTTGAAAATGCAGCTAAACATATCATCAGTCTGAAATGATATGTCTTACTCAAAATCATAATTTTAATCCTTAAGCCATGATTCACTGACATATTGAATTGCTAATCAGTTTAGGCACACAGCAGTGCAGTACGTTTAGTTTATTAATACCAGACCAACATCGATCATCCATAGAGGCCAAAGTACTGTTTCTTTCAAACAATATAGTATCTCTGTAAAAACACAGATATAGTAACACTATTTTTAAAGTAGAACTTCTTTTTATACATAGTTCACTAGTTACCAAGACTGGATAGCCACACAGCTAGATGAAGCTGTATTGCAACCAGACACTAGATGATATTTTTAGAATAAAATTTAGACATATCAAAATATACAATAGCATAGCTTTTAGATTCAGACTGTTGCTTATAAGAGCAGACATAACTTGTTAATTGCACAAAGTGATGGCACCTTCTGATACAGAAAACATAATTTCAATAAGAAAAACTTTGGTCAATGGAGAATGCGATTAACCAAGACAAGTTAGCCACAAATGCTGAGTGAGGCAAAACTGAAAACAGACACAAGAGAAGCAGTCATAAATTTATAAAAGCACAGTTGTATAGCCAACATCATATTCACTAAGACAACTGCATACATCTGCATAAAAATTTATAATTATTATTAATAGTATTAGACATTACTTGTCATTAGCTTAAAGTGTTGATAATTAGGTGGATGTAGCTCTCCAGTATTAGTGAAAAACATTGGCACCAGTAATTAACCTGTTACAACATTTAAAAAAAATTTGTTTTCTGCATAAATATAAAATATGAAGTCCTACCCTTACCTGCTTTGTGATGTTCTGATTTTGTATTTATGCACCTGTAGTTTCATCTCATCTTTAAACACTTCAGAACACTGTTTACAAGTATATATAGGGGCAGAAATAGCTGAGACATGGTAAAGACATGTTTTGTTAGAGAGCACCATGATAAGAATGTCTGTTCACAGAATGCACAGGTAAGTTCCAATAATGTGGGTGCTTTAAACAATAGTCTAAAAAAAAGAGAGAAACTATTTTTAGTTCACTTACCACAAAATATTGATTAAAATTAATACAGAGCTATATTCAGGTAGTAAACAATATGTCACATAAAAGATTGAAGCAATAAAATTTCTGAGCTCTTTAGGTAAATCAGTATAATAGGTTTTTGCATTGCTTTACTAGATCCTCATAACCACACCAGTCTCGATTTAATTTGCTTTACAGGAAGCGATTAGTTTTTTGGACACCTTGAGAGCATAACCTATTCTTTGGGATTCCTGTTGGTACCTTGAGATACCAGAAAATGGCCATCAGCTTCTGGTCAGAGGATACACACAAGGCTTGATTTGCGATCCTTTAAGTAGTGATATGGGACAAGAAGTAGCATACAGAAACTTCAGATAATACTGATACTGTTAGCATTAAATCCTTTGTCAGTGAATTTTCATTGTTGCTATAAAGGAATTTTTGAATGTAACAGAAAACAACAACATACTATTTAGCAATCCTACTAAGGATTGTACATCTGTTAGAATAAGATTGGTACCTCATTAGGAGGGTTATATCAGAATGCCAATGTAAAGACTGAAACTAAACCTATTAGCAGAAATCCAGTACACAGATACCTAAGCTCTCAGTTTGATAAGTATTTAAATTTTGAAGAGCAGCGCCGGAAGATAACAGGACAGCAATGGATATCATAAATAAAAATACTAGAGACAATCAGAAAATATTTATTATTTTATTCCATGTAATAAGGAAAAACCGAGGGTGGTTGATAAATGGATATACACTAGCTTAGCATTCAAGAGGACAAAGGTTTTATTTCCTGCCCAGCCATCTAATTTCAGTTTTGTATAGTTTTCTGAAATCTATCAATGAGAAAGCTGGGATGATTGCTTCACAAATATCATCGTCAAATTCCTTCCTTGCCCCCATTCCTTTTCCACCTCTAATGAACTTTGACATGGTGTAAAACTCCAAGCATAATATAACAAAACAAAACATTTGAAAGTGTATGTATGATAAGAAACTGTGATACCTATATAAGCATATTATTACGTCTATTGACACTTTCTAACAGGTAGACAATAAATATTTTATTAAGGCACTGAAAGCATTTGTATCACAGTAATGCACACACAGTAATTGTATTGATTAATTCCATTCTTCCCTAAGGTAACCACATATGTCTAAAAACCAGAACTATCAAGGGACAGTTATTGACTGTTGCCTACACCAGATTATGTACCAAGTTGAATTCAGTATACAAAATTTTAAACAATTATTTTTATACAGAGATTATTATACATCTTGGAAATTATGTTTCAAATATTACTTACAATTGAAACATCATTTGAGTCAATGAGTGCATTTGTACATGTTGATATATGTTGGTGGAAGACTGTCGCATGGATGTTGATACGTGTGGGTGAGCTGGAGAATAAATGTGTTTGGTGTAAGTGGGCATGGATGTGAACATATATGGTTCAGTGAGTCAGATGGCTCATGTTGATGACTTTATGAGTGATAGATTGTCTACAGTTATGGCACTGTCAAGCTACCAGTCTGAATGACATGGACAGAATATTTGAACAATAAAAATTAGTAGTTTATTTTAATTTCTTTGTGTCTTTGGATACAGTTTCCTCAGCCGATGCACATTCTCAAATGTATTAACCACTGAGCTATCACACTGCTCTACAAAAATGGAATTAGAAATATAGGCAAATGCAATTATTGAATAGTCAATATGGCATGTAGATTAGTCTAATACAAATATGAAGGTAAGTTGAGCAAATAAACTACAAATAATATTTATAAACTACCCCAGTTATTCGCGATTTGAAGCTCTACGATGTTGCTCAATATACCATTCTCCATTTATAGTCCCAATATGTAATCATTGGAATTCGTTATATGTGCCATTTGAATCCATGCTCCCATTTAGGCACCGAGATTTTATCTAGGCGCATTAGACCACTCAGCCAACTTGATCACTAAAGACTGGACAAAGTCTTTATATAATGGCACTCAAGAAACATAATAGTCGCAGTGTATAGACCCTATTTAATGCACAGTAATTATTGTGTTATCCAAAAAAAAACTTTTATACACATTCAGGCAAATTAATAATAAATTTAGATTACTGTTTGGATATTCAGTTTCTCTAAAGCAAACTAATGGTTGCTTTGTAATCGAACTTTAAAATAATAACTAATTTAGAGTCAGGACAACTTATTTATTGTGTTTAAATGAAAGACTGTTCAATGACGATTTTAATTAATAATCAGTAAGAAAGAAAAATTAGATATTAAATTTCTTGACATTTGACACCAGGAAGAGAATTAATACAGTTGTGTTATAATACACAGCTAGTAAGCAATAAAATAACGGTAAACAAGGAACCATCTCTCACTGGTAGTCAGAAGGTGATCAATAACATGTGAAATTACTAGCATGTAGTAGAAATCTATCTTTCAACTGTTTATTTTTAACAATGCAGAATGTCCATAATCTGTTGAATGGTCTTCTGACAAAAATTGTGAACAAACATTTATTCTTTTATTTGAAGTATGCTGGTATAAACTAAGTTAGATAGAAATAAAAAATTGAATGGCTGAGCAAGGTGTTGCAAACAGCATCAACAGGTAACAGCTTTTACTAAATATATTTCAATGCAAAATATTGCCATCTAGTATCGAAGCTGTCAGACTGAGGCACCCAATGATCAAAATTACAGTGAGTTGATTTAGGCCTTCGCATGCAAACTATTGGATCCTAAGGGCACACCAGGGTATTGAAGGGTGGATCACAACAAGCATTAGCACACTTGAATTTAAATGTAATATATTAATTGGATTTCTGGTATATGGCATGAAACTAAACTTTTTTTCCATATACATATGTGCCTCAGCAATGGTTTGCTGTATTAGAGATAGAAATGGGCTGACACAAGGATTGGAAGAAATTTCTGCTATGGTCATCATCATATTCGATGGGAGTGATTATGAAAACCCAAAATCTAGGTGGGCCTGGCGGGAATTCAAACCTGTAGCATCCTGAATGGAAGTCAAGAACGATACGATCACCCAGCATGCTCAGTAAAGAAACAAAGGCAATGCCAGTATCACCAGACAGCTAAAATCCTGCACACCACCCCACAAAGCCGAGTGGTCACATGATTCAGTGGCATCACTTCCCCCACCCCCAAGCACAAGGGACCCACACAAACAGCCACCTCCGAACAACTCCCACCACCATCTTTGTCTATGATGAGTAAACAGTTTACAGTAGCTACCCACACTAATGACCTACTTGTAATGATAGATATACCTATTATAATCTTCTGATATCAAAAAATAATATGAATCAACCTGTCTTCTTTAAAATGAATCCAAAATATTCTAAAGCAGCTGGTTTGGATGATGATCAGCACTGAGCTACTGCTTCAACTGTAGCCAGTGGACATGCGACAGTTTGTACCCAGAATCAAGTCAACCATTTCTTGAAGTGATTTGGGCTTTTTTGTACCTCAATTTCTTTGTTTGGAGATATGATCCATTACTCATTTTTCTATTACAAGATATCAGAAATTCTAGCAAACACATTAAATTTTGTTTCGCTCAAGTTCATAGTTATTTGAATACAAATTTCACTGATTTGTCACTCAGTTGCACACTGATGATCATTAAAACTCTGAAGTATTTTGTATGGTTATAAAAAGTTCTAAATTGGTACACAGGTAAACTATAGCAAAAGTCTAAAACTGGTAAATTTCTATTAATCTACAACAAACTTAAAGTCACTTTCTACCCCAATAGCTTTACATGCCTTAGATATTCATTATAAATTGAACTAATCTACTAAATTTTACTTTATTTCTCTCCTAACTTTGGAAGTTAGTGAAACTAATATTATTTTTTAAACTAATGATACTCCAACAAAATCAATCCAGTATGCTTCTCATCTACATCTACATATCTACATATATACTCTGCAATTCACAAAATTGTGGGTGGCAGAGGGTGCTCAGCACCAAAGCTAATCTCTTTGCTGTGTATTCCAATCCCTAATGGTACGAGGGAAAAAGGAATTCATATAAGAATCAGTCCGGCACCTTATTTCTCTAATTTTATCTTTCCTGTCCTTCCGACTCAAATAGGTTGGCGGAAGAAGTATTTCACTACACTCAAAAGTGAAAGTACACATGTTTACAATAAGTTTAAAAAACGTGTGTCGTCTATCTACCAGAGACTCCCAACCTAGTCTACTAATCAGTTCTGTGACACTTTCATAAGGACTGTAGCAAGCGGTCACGAATCGAGCAGCTCTTCTCTGTACTTTCTCTATACTTTCGATCAACCCCTTACGAAACGGGTCCCAAATGGCACAACAATAATCCAAATGTGGATGCACAAGAGATTTGTACGCTATCTCCTTTGTTTGTTCATTACAATTTTTCAAGATTCGACCTATGAATCGCAGCCTAGAATTTGCTCTACCTACTAACGAATTAATGTGTATGTCCCATTTCATGTTCACTACTCCCAAATATTTCATAGAATCGACCATATCAATAACTGTATTGTTTAACTCGTATGGGGCTAGAAACAGATAATTTGGTATACATATATGGTTTCATCCCCAAATTATCCAAAAAGTCAAATATTGGTGATTTTTGCCAGTATTTATTCAATGCCATACCAAACATTAAATGATTTAGTGCATTGCTTTGCTTTGATCAAATTTCTGTTATGTATAGAGATCAGCAAGCTTAACTAACAAAATAAATTTTATATACTTCTATGGATAGTTTGGAAGCAAATTGACATGAATTACTATTATTGCAGTTAAATCTGTGGAAAGCATCATACTTAGTCTAGATGAAAAGTTATTGTCTACAAAGATTGTGAGGTTTGTTGGGACACATATGTAAAGATCAAACTAATTCTGAAACCTCCCACAAGTTTTCAAATAGAACTATTATATTTAAGTGACAACTCAGAATAACTTATAAAAATAAATCAAATCAAACAAAAAACAGTTCTTATAAAAATAGCGCTAAGTCTTATGGTTGTTTAGTGATAAAAAGCTATGAGATCTTGTTCTGAGCCAAGTTTACTCTCTGCAGTGTGTATTAACATAGATTTAAGTAAATGAATCATTTCACTCAGTGTTAGGGCTCGTTTATTTAAAAAAAAATGGTGATTTGCCCATTATATATGACATACTTTAGTAAACTAACTTGTAAAACTTTATATATATGTTAATGTGATACAGCATCCAGACAAATCATATGTTCATTTGTAGTCATGTCCTCTGGGCAACACAAATCATGTTGTGGGTGCAACTTTTATTCCTAACACGAAGAGGTGATAGCAAACTTTTATCTCCTTAAATTTGGAGATACTTGGCTAAGGGCAGATGTCCCTGAGAGAAAAGCCCTGGTCCTCCAGGATAGGGTTTAGTGAAGGGCAGGTCCTTCACTTACCTCCCTTTCTCTCCCCTTTATGAAAAAAAGAAATAAAGAAATAAAGGAAAAAGATGGGATTCATACATCTTTGGTGAAAGGAAGATGGGAATAATAATAATGGACCATGCAATAAGAGGCTAAATGATTAGGTACAACACATCACTTATTTGAGAGACTATGCTACATCTATTACTTCTATGTCACGAAAATAAGCTGTAAACGATTTTAAAGAGAGAAAAGAGCTACACAGTTTCATAAAAATAAGTGCAAAAGCTATGGAATATATTAAGTGATTTGTTTCTACTATATGAAATGAAATTTTCCAGCATCATACCATTTAACTGACAAAAGCTACTAAACTTAAGGATTATGCCTTTTATACTCTTATGGCTTTATGACTCATCAATGTCAAATACATTAGAGGTGGGAAAGGACTGGAGGCAAGGAAAGAAAAGGAATTTGGCCTTAGGATTTGCCTGGAGTGATTTAGGTAAAAGGTGGAAAACCCAATTCTGGATGGCCAGATAGGGATTAAAAACTGCATCCTCCCAAACGTGAAGTCAGAATGTTACTGCTCATCTACCATGCTTAGTGCAATTCCACCCGAGTCAAAAAAAAAGTAAATTTTTTCTTTCCCACTTGGCCACGACTTTTTGTATATACAACCAAAGAAAATTAATCTGTAAAAAGAATGTGAATTTGCTGTTAAGTGAGTTAATTTTCTTTTTTAAATGATACTATTAAATTGAATTACTTAGCTTTATTTGCACCCAGAAAAACATAAAACTATAATGGTTAATATCTGACACTTGTTATGCCAATATTGAGTTTCATCAGTAACAGGTAAATCATTCATCATAAAAAATTATGTATGTTAGGCAGAGTAACATACATTTAAGATTGCTGTAAGTTTTGATCAGATTACAAATTAACAAAATTTCTACAACAGCAGATTACTGTTTAGTAACAGGAAACACCTTACCTGTAAGGAACAGGTTCCATTTCTGAATTCTCTTGTTCCGCATCCTCCAGCATATTCTAAAAAAAAGCAAATAATGAGAAATAAAATAATATTCAATTAAACTAGAATATAATTTACAGAAAGGAAAATAAAAAACTTTCACACAAGAATTGTTAACACCAATACGAATATGAAAAGCTCTTTTGAAAAGTTTATGACATCAATCCAATTGTAAATACAAGCAAACAACATATACTCAAGTCCCAAACACTTTATTAGTTAGGTTCAGAATATTACCTAAAAATACTGGTCTAACAAAAGAAAAATAATTCAATAAAGGGTCACAAGAAAACTTGCTGACCACTCATATAGCCTTTCTGATTTATAAAAAGCACTGCAAATTATCATATATTAGATGAATGAATTCTTTATCGCAGATAATAAAGGTTAATGTTTTGTTAGTGCTTCATATCTTGCACAAAATGTGATTATTAGAAGTAGGAAAGTCATAATAGAATAAAGAAAATTCAAATAACATTTATGAAGAAATGATCTCATGTTCATCTGAAGTGATTTTGAGGAATCATGGAAAACCAAAATCTGGATGGCAGGGCCTAGCGCAGACGGCATGTCTTACTGACTGATTGCCTGAACATTACTGCTGACTCAGTGTGCTTACTCAATTATCTGGAAATTTATATACAAAATAAATCTTAGCTGATCTGGATAAACAGAACCAAAGACAATTTACAACCATTGAGTTTTTCCCCTGGGAGCTTAGTGGCTCGCTGATACCAATGGAACTGAGAAAGCATTTGGTACAATGAATGGGAAGGAACTCTGCCTGCTAATCTGAAGGAATTGGCACGAGATTAACTTGAAGTAATTTTTAGAAACAGTGCAAAACTAATCTGGATGGCGTGGCCAAGATCAAACCAAGATTCAAACACACATCCTACACACATTACAGCACCAAGTGGTGACCTTAATACATATAAAGTCAGCTTCCTTAGAGGAAAATATCATTTCTGGTGATTGTAAAAATACAGTCAGCAGCAGGAGTCAAATACAAAACTTCACTTTTGATAAAAGGTAAACTGCTACTAAACTAAATAAATGTATGAATCGTTATAAACTAGGTTTCACCATAGAAAGGCCACTAGCATCAATACCAAAAATATTTTTATAGTAGTAAATATATGTCAAACCTAAAAATTACAATGTTTTTCCTATCACAGGAGTTCAATAGTTGAGATTACTATTTCTTTAATAAGTCTTGAATAATAAATGCAACTACTGATTTTAAAAAGTATTTATATTTAATAGGAGACAAACTTACAATGTTTGTACACAACTGCCAACACCTAACCATGCACAAATTAGATGTCCAAGTATAAAACTATAATATGATTCCAAAAATTACTATAACCCCATTAGCTCATGTTTTATATTGAAGAAAATTGTATTTCTATACTAATTAGTGCAAAACAAACACCTCTTCACAACATTTATGAAAAAATCACTACTTCACTGATAGATTTCCTATTGGCCTCATGAAGAATACTTCCATTAAATCAACAATAACATTTCAGTAGATTCAATCAGATACATGAAATACTTGAATTTAAACATTAATTTCTTTGTAACAAACTTAGCATTTGTCTTAGATATATTTCCACATTTAATGAAGAAGCATTAAACTTGTCATAGAAGTGAAGAAACCAGTTGGTAAAGAAGGGTCATTCACATAGAAAAGACAGTTACTGTCTTTTCTACATGAATGACCCTTCTAGAGGAAGTATGGAAACCAAAGAAAGACAAAAAAAGTTTGTCAAGGAAAGTGTGACCTTCATAAAAACACAAGGAGCAATATTGAACCACAGTATCAAATTAGGTTCTGTTCATGACCAGCAACTATTAATTATAGCAAATTATCAAAGACTATTCACCATTCCACAAGGGAAAATGTTTTTGACATTAAATAATTAATAAGTGGTAGTTAACTAAACAGTATTTTCAATTAAAGTATTTAAAGCAAAAGCAGAGTAAGGCTTGGAATATTATAATATTTTTTTACTATTGAGGCTCGACAGTAATGTGCTACTAACAGTATGTATTAATGGCAGTTCCCAATAGCAGAGTTGAGGTAGAGTTGATGGTCACAGCAATTACCATGGTATCAAACTGCAAAGCAGTTGCTGAGAACATTGCAAACCTGCATACAAGTTTTAGTGGAAATAATTTGAACATAATACTAGCTGTGTGCTCTATGTACTGAACTGATAATATTAGTGATGATAAAACAAAAGTTTTGACAATAGAGGCCACTGAGCTGGCATATAGCACTAATTATGGAATACAGAAGGAATCCTCATTACACTTTAAGTCAGTTACCAACCCAACAATATATTAATTTCTAAGGTTTAGATATCTTGGGATATCAGAAATTTTATTTATTTGTTCATGCATCTGACTAGAGTACTAATTAGCTTCAGGTAATCAGAACAAGTTATTGGTAAAATGGTACGGTAAAATACTAACATTATACAGATGAATTAAACAACTGCTTTCGAAAGAGAGTAACTAACTTTAGTTATTTTGGAATTAGCTTGGTAATGAATTTTGTTAATAATATGCAATTGGAAACAAAGTGAGCCTAAAGGCAGAAATTATATTTGATATTTTCTAGAAAATAGTAGAGGATGATTGAAAATTACTTTATTATACCCAGCTGGCATGATAGCAGACTGCACATTCAGTAGAGAATATTGCAGGCTCAGTGCAAGACTTTAACATTCCTGTCACTTGCAATCTGCAGAGAAAACTACCTGGGAGAAAAAACAACAATAAAATGATACAGCTGATGCTACCTCAATTTTTGTACCAATGCCATGAAAGTAAATATGGAGCTCTGTGTTTGGTATACACACTGACAATCGATGGCCTATCAAGAGTAAACTCCATCTTTAGTGTAAACAGTGGTATCCCCACCAGGGCAAATTGATGTAATCTTCAACATCAGGGCATGTCATAAAATTGTAGTGTTTTGATAATACATATGCAAACATGATGTGTAAGGAGAAAAAAACAATGATTTTTGCAAAAAAAAGAGTTGAAGTTAATATTATCTATGAGCCATTCAGAGACTGATAAGAATAGCTAGTTTGACCTCAGAACTGTTTATGCCTATCATCTGTATATTGTAACGATATATTCATATCTCAAAGCCACAACAACAGCAGTAATGTGAGCTTACATGACTTAATGTAAACCACCACTGAAGCTACTGAAGCTACAAGTGGTGAAACAAATTGTTCTCATCAATAAATCTAGACCTTGGTCTATGATTAAGTGTTAACTGCAATAAGGAATAGCACATTACTTGTTACAATTAATGTACTTAACAGAATTGAACTTCTATATTATTTACTTGTATACATTTCTACAGAAATATTTGAATAATGATTTTTTACCTTATCATCTTAAGTTATTACTAGCAACTGACTAAAGAGCAGGAATTTTACAGGACCACCACACAAATGTAATTTGGAGAAAAATATAAGTCAGTACTCTGAAACATATGCACATTACTCCACTGAAAAACACACCCCTTCCTAATGCAACACATGTGAATAATTTATCAGTAGACTTGATCAGGAAAATGTTGTTAGCAGCATGTGGATACTAACAAATGTGAAATCAATATATGTATCTTAGACTCAAAAATGAAACTTTTCAAATTTTCTACTTGTTATACACAAAAAAAAGTTTCAGTCACTTTCCGTTGACTAGTAAATATAAAATTCACTTTAGTAGTTTCATATTTAACTGAAAATTGAAAGCAAGATACTCAAGAAAACAGCTTTCATACAACTACAAATACGTTTTCCTCAGAAATTTCGCAACATTTTCTGATAATAAATAAACACAGACAAAAACACTTATGGCAGTCAATGCAGTATACAAACTAGTAAACGGCATCTCAGTTATAAGTTCCGGTGCCTGCAGAACTTTTCATATAAAAAAATTAATACATTAACGCACTGCATGCTGCAAAAAGGACTCGTTTCTTGTTTCGCCCGCAGATTTTTACAGTTAAACACAAACATCGTTTGGTTAATGTAAATGCATTTGCTCATATTTTTTTCAGATGATCAAACACAACTTATTTAAAGGTACCGTGAACAGCATGTGGTCAATTCATACAGTCTAAGGAGCATACAGACCTTTACCTAAACGCGCACAGTTATCAATCACCCTGCACAGCGCAATACAGTACTAACTACTCTTGTCCACAGAGCGCGGGCAATATGTGATAAAGATAGCCTTCCTAGTGAGTTAAAACATCTCCGTGATACCTTCAGAAAGAATGGATACAACGAACATCAGATACAGTTGGCATTCCGGGAAATGAATCGTAGGCCTAATAAACACGATAATGGTCCACACGATAAATTAGCCTTCTTGCCGTACTCTGGCACCACAACATCTAAGGTCGGAAGAGTCCTGGCAAGAAATGGCATTAAGACCATTTTTCTACCACCACCAAAATTGAGAAACTTTTTGCGCTCTCCAAAAGATGACCTTGCCCTGCGTACACCCGGAGTTTACTGCATCCCGTGTGAATGTGGAAAGAAATACATCGGTCAGACCATACGGTGGTACAACAACGTTGTTTGGAACACGCCCGACATGTTCGCCTGGGGCAAAAAGACAAATCAGCAGTGGCGGAACATAGTTTGACAGAAGGACATGTTTCGATTTCGAAGCGACTAAGGTGTTGACACATGCGAGAGGCTTCTGGGACAGCGTCATTAAAGAAGCATTTGAAATTCGCCTCGCGTCTGATTTGGTAAACAGGGATTGTGGATTCCAGATAAGTGATGCATGGATTCCTGTAATTGAGGCTGCCCATCACCAACGCTCTGCTTTTTGTGTTCCGCGGGCGTCTAATGACATCTGAGATGCTGCTAGGCAACATAACAACATCTGTCGTTGCCATGCCAGTTTACAAACAACACGCTCAAGGCTGACTTCAAGGCAGACTTCAAGACTTGCAACTGCACCTGAAGATGGCGACGGAGAATAAAGTCGCCGAAATATTGTGCATTAATAACAACATCACTCGCTTTGTTTCCCGAGAAACATTTATAAATATATAATTACTATTACTATGAATACTATGTTATATAACTTACTTTGATGGTTAATGTCCTCTGCTCAACTACTTTTGCCAATTACATGTTTAAACACTCGGGATTTTAGTAAACTATTCATCACATCCCTTGGTAGTTCATTACAATCCCTGACATTGTACACACAAAACAAAATGTTTCCAATCCCTCATGCATGACATCGAGCGACAGACCAAGTCGAGTGCTCGTGGTTATCCCTTACTTTCCATGTACTACTCGCACTTCTTCGAGCCTATCCATCCAATCCCCATCACCAACACCAAAAAACGCCTTAATCATCCTCCTCTTTACCAATGACTACCAATCATGCTTTTTTATCATATTAGTTACTGTCTGTGTCCTGTGGTAATTTCCATAAACAAATCTAGCTGCTTTCTTTTGCACACGCTCCAACTCAAAATGTTAGTCCCAAACTACATTACCATATTCAAGCAAATGTCCCCAATTACATCGCTTCTCGGGTGCACCCTTTTTCAACCCTTACCAACACAAGAAGGAATTATTAATGACAAACAAGGTGCCTATCATGGATTTATGCAAATTTTATTAACGCAGGGGATCACTGGACTGTTACATCCAGAAATTTCTTGGCTATACCGAAAAACTGTAACGAGCCTACTCACACAATTAGAAATCAGAAAAATTTGAAATCTATCATAAGGATATATAGAAGGAACCGAAAAAGCTATAAATTCACAAGGTCGCTGGTGTTAAGACATCTGCAGTATTATTATTAATAACATTGCAGATGTAGGATGAGACACTGTACATTATATTGACACGTTAATTAAATTGAGTCCTGATATTTCCTGCTTACCCGGTGACTGGAATAGTGCGATAGTAGTGTCGGTCCATAATGGAGGGTAATGAATAGAGTCGAAAATTACAGACCAATC
>JARYHS010014105.1:0-24839 GCA_031002005.1 Vandiemenella viatica | reverse complement strand
GACAACTCAAACTTCTCATTAAAACATAATGCATGAGGAATTTAGTTATTATCAATATCCATGTTTTATTGACTCCAAAAAAACCTTCAACTACATGAGACATGAAAAGATGATAAAGATCTGAGATTGACTGGTATTGACCAAAATGATTTGTACGCATTTATCAGCATGCTGTATTAGAATTAGACTGCAGATGTTGAAATTGACCAAGGAACATCAGAAGCAACTGCAATCAGGAAATGTGTTCGCCAGAGTGGTATACTATCACCTCTAATGTTCAAGATTTATTCCGAGGTAATTTTCAGGGAGAAAGAAAACAGTGGAATCACTATAAATGGAAAAGTGATAAATAATATCAGGTACACAGATGACACTGTTGTCGTAGCTAGTGATCTATCAACACTCCAACGCATAATAGAGAATTTAGCCCAGTACAGTGAAGAGTTTGACCTGCTTGTCAACCCTTCCAAGACCAACATTGTAGTCTTCTGTAAGAAAAAATCCAGGCAACCCTATCAATAAAAGGCAATAAGACGAGCAAGTATCCCCCTTTAAATACTTAGGCACTGTGATGGATGAGGTGTGATTGCAAGAAAGAAATCAAATTGAGAATAGAACTGGTAAGGAGACAATTTATTAGCATGAAATATTTTTCATAAGTTTGCAATTGAGAATGTAAATGATTCACTGTTATGTATTCTCCATTTTTCTTTGTGGGAGTGAAAGCTGGACCTTAGACCAAAATCTAGAGAAAGCATTGAAGCTTTTGAAATGTATTTGTATTGCCGTCTCTTACGCATATCTTGGTTGCAGAAAATCTCAAAGAACTACCACATTTGATGGAGAAACAAAAAGAACTGCTGCTCACTATCAAGCAAAGGAAAACGCAATGTCTAGGACACATTATGAGAGGCGAGAGGTACCAGCAACTGACTCATCATTGAACGGAAGATACGGGGGAAAAGATCTGTTGGAACCAGAAGGAATTCGTCGCTGAAGGGCATTCGGAGATGGGACAACTGCAAATCAGAAGAGTCTTTCCATGCTGCAGTTTCACGCCCAGAGTGGACCACCAACATCAAAAACGAGAAGAACACTTAAGAAGAAGAAGCTGACTTCATGAGCGCCATGTAAGTTAGTTCACATTATGAAGTCATCTATCACGATGTAAACTTCTCACCAAATTTGCGTATTTACATGTTTACTTCCAAAAAGTTTACCTAATGAACATATAGTCACAAGGTGGCAGTTAACCTATAACACGTTATAAACTATTTGAAAACACCAACCTTCTCCCAAAAGAGCGGTACAAACTGATATAAAAACTATTAACAACGTGTCCGCCCACATTTTCTTAATTGCCTTTCATTAATCAATTTAATAAATACACAGCAGCAGAAGTTAACCAAAGATATTGTACATAAGAAAAGAATAAACAGACAAACTGCTAACTGTGAAAATACCGGATATCAGAGATAATATAACTGTCCCTAAACGCTAGAGAGTAAGAGTTTGGGAGTGAAGCGTCTGTGGGTACACCCATGCCGTGCGAGAATCCTCCCACTCCCTCGCCACGCGCCTCCCACTCCCTCGCCACGCGGAAGTGACGTAGCAATGACGATACGTGTAACTCCTTTGGTATTGTCTCTGTTTGGTATTGAGCATGGAGGAAGGAATCCTCCATGCTACTGAGTTGCAGCGCCATTACATTATGTGTTTGTTTTCATTGTCTCTGTTTGTTTTTGTGTGTGATGGAGTGCGGTTATAAGAATTTAACGCTGAAAGAGTTACTCCTTCAAGACGGAGCACGTAATCTGTGGAAGTGCACGAAACAAGAACTGATTAGCAGGTGACAATTCACAAGATCAAAGCGAATAATTTACTACACACGTTCCAAAATGCATATTATTTCATAAAATCTATATGTGAAGCCGTTAAACGTATGTAAAATGTAGAAATTTGTTTGAAATATGGCTAGACCCTCTTGAATATGCCCTCTTGTCGGTTTTTCTCTATTCGCTTCTTGAACCGCTTGAAATCATTTTTAAAAATCTATAAATGTCTGATTTTAGGCCAAAGTCTTTTATTCCTGTTTTTGTTTTTAAGTTTTGCGTTGCATTTACAGGTTACAGAGGATAGAACAACTCCCAAACCTCAATAAAACATTATTTCAATTTGAGGTAGTGCTTCCGGAGGCAGTGAACTAATTTCCCGAAGATGGGTTTAATGAGATGTGTGCCGAATGAGATTATCTTCATTGAAGCTTTGTGTTCGGCTGCAACTGCAAATAATATGGATTATAGGGTGAAAATGGTGCTCAGTAGAGAATCCAGAGAAATTTATCAGGCTATGTGCCATCTATGTCCAGCGGGATCTGGGTGGTCTGTAACATCTAAACATGTTACTGCAGTAAGCTACAACTTAGAACATTATCACTTGTGTGACGAATCCAGGGAGCTTGTTTCCAAGATTAGCCAGCCACAGGTAAGAGCTTGTTAAATTGAGCTTGTAGTATTAATTACTGTAATTTGCCTAAATGTGCATTATGTAAGTTTGAGAGTGTGAAATTTCTAGGTTTGTATATTGATCATAATTTAAATTGGAAAGTACATGTTTCTGACTTACTAAAGCGATTGGGTGCAGCCACGTTTGCAATTCGTACAATTTCAGCTTTAGGAAATCTCCGTATGAGGCAGCTAGTTTATTTTGCTTATTTTAACTCCCTATTTTCATATGGAATAATATTCTGGAGCAATTCTACCCATAGAGACAAAGTGTTCAGAGCCCAAAAGCGTGTAATAAGAATTATGTGTGGGGTTAGCAATAGAACTACATGTAGAGAGCTGTTCAAGAAGTTAGGGATTTTAACATTAGCATCTGAGTATATATACACATTAATGTCCTTTGTAGTCACAAATTATACTTTGTTTGAAACAAATAGTAAAATACACAATTATGGCACAAGAAGTAAAAATGATCTTCACAAGACTTACAAGTCACTGTCATTTGTTCAAAAAGGGACCGATATTCAGGGATACATATCTTCAATATGCTCCCAACACATACTAAATGTCTAGTAGATGATAAGAATAAATTCAGGAAAAAATTGAAAGGATTTTTAATTGACAACTCCTTCTACTCTGACGAAGAATTTATTTCTAAGGTATCTAAAAAATAACGGGATTACTGGAGATCGCGATTCCGCCAGGAGTTGTTATCATAATACTGCAGTGGTCAAATGCAAGTCTCCACTATAAATTATTCCCTAAGTACATTTAACGGTTTCATACTGGTCCAGGCTGTATTACAACATAATTTGTGCTTGAAAATAATGGTCCAGGCTGTATTACAACGGAATTACTGCTTGATAATAATACGTCTTGCGATTGACTACATCAGTATTCCAACGATATTACTATGTGTTGTTGTAGCGGAATCGCGATCTCCAGTAGACCCAAAATAACTGCCAGTATCTTGTGTAAATATAGTTCACATAATTAATTTACCATGTATGCTATGACTGTACATCTCGTGGTGTATGTATTTAGTTTGTTATGGAATTTTTTTAATGTACCATATATGCTATGACTGTACATCTTCTGTTAGCCTATATGTATTATTTTGTAATGGAAGTGTTTAATGTACCATGTATACTATGACTGTACATCTAGTGGTGTACTTATTATTTTGTTATGCAACTGTTTATCTGTAAATTGACAACTTTCCACATCCCACAGAGCCAGTCTCTTATATTGGGATCAATGGAAAATGAATGTATTGTATCGAATTTACTTTAATTTGCAGCAGTGGCCAATCAAAGTAGTTTGAGAAGAAATGTTCAAAGGTATGCTGCTTGCCATGGAGCCACAAAGCCCATTTACTTGCCCTTTCATGGCACAACTCCTCCTGCAGTGATTCTGGACCATCAAACTGTACACTGGAAAGGGACCTAAGCCAACAGTGTTGAATGGAATTCAGCCCAGACAAAAATGATAACAGGATCAATGGCGTATTAAATATTGAGAACTGTGGAAGCAGGTAGTGTACTAAGTATGAATTGACATAATAATAAATATTTTAGCAGATTTCTTACTTACATAATTGTTGATCTAACTTTTATGTACTCATTTTAGAAACATTGTAAACTTGTTGCAACACGTAATTTCTGTGAAGGTCCAGCCAGGAGACAACTAAACCAAAAAGAGCCTAAAAAATGATCCATCTCTAAAACGTGGATTTAAGAAAAAAAAGTTTCCAGATCTTATGAGAACTCATGGGGTTGAAGGTTATGGTGTGATTTTTTTGCCTTTATTTTGATTTTGTTATTACAGTCTCAGCCACTGAGCCAAACTGTTATTTTGTGCTATATTTTTGTGGTGTGAATAGATATAGTCATCTTCTGAATTTTTTTAAAAAAATGCTATTTACTTTTCCAACAGGTGTAATCATGTGGACTCTTCCAAAGTAATGAGTGGGATTACTTTGGTGCTGCTTCAGATAGCATTGCTGAGGATGGAAAGACCATAGTTGAGCTTAAATGCCCATACAGTATGTGATTTGACAAACCATCACTATGCCTTTCTGTGCCCCCAAATGGAAAAGTGATGTACAAAAGATATTATGCGCAAATGCAGGCACAGCTGGTATTGACTGGAATTGAAGATATGATTTTGTTATATGGACAACAAAGGGAATTGTTGAGCAGTGTGTTCTTTTAAATAGATCCTATAAGAATCATTTGATGAATGCTGTTACCCTCTACTATCATGGGTTATTTTTGCCTCGTTCTACAAGCCCAAGGTTCAAATTCTTGAAGATTGTCATAATTGTCTTTCTCACAACATATTTGTGAAAACCTTATCATCATCATTAATAATTATTAATTCATTAATTGTGATGGAGCGAATGCTCTGGTGGCAATCTCCCTACACGCCCATCCTTCTCCCTTCCTCCTCCAACACCCTTTTGCCCTCAACCAATTTTTACTATGATGCAATAACAAGTTTATTTTTGAAATGGTTGATTTTTATGAAAGAGCTATATTTTATTTATTTATTTTTAAATATGTTTACCCTAATTTATATAATCACTATATCAAGATTATTAATTTTGTTATATTAAGCTATTGAGAAGACTGCCATTTTAGTCTAATATTTATAGTAACATTCATTTAAATTGCAATGGAGTGCATGTTCTGGTGTCAATTTCCCTGCCACCCATCGTCCCCCTTCCCTGCCCACGCCTACCCTGCCCTTGCCAAATTTTAACTTTAAATTCTTTAAAACTTTTGGTAAATTATTCATCATTTCTCTTGGTAACTTATTCCAATCCCTGACACCCTTACCCAAAAAAGAGAATCTTCCTACACCCATGGGCGTGAAATCGAGTGCCAGCTTGTTGTCATGGTCATCTTCTCTCTTCCATGCATTACGTTTAGTTCTTACACCATTATCTTTCCATGATTCATCACCAATATAGGACTTGTACACTCCCATGACCCTCTTCACCCTCCTCCTGTCTTGCAATCCAGCTCTTTTATCATATCTGTAACTAATTGCATTCTGCGGTAATTTCCAGAAACAAATCTAGCAGCCCTTTTTAGTACCCTCTCTAATTCCTGTATTTGATACTCAAATGTGGGTCCCATACTACAATACCATATTCGAGCAATGGTCTGACCAAAGTTTTGTAAACCAATTCCTTTACATCTCTTGTAGAGCCCCTCATCACTCTCCAACAAGTGCAGAATTTTGAAACCTTTTCCTACCACCTGTCCTAATGTGTCCTGCCCAGTTAAGTTTGTTATCAAAAGTAATTCCAAGATATTTACATTTCAAGTCTTCAGCAAGCAATTCTTTCCCCACCTTATATTCATAATTAACCTTTTGTTTTTTATTTGTGTATCTAATAAGCTGACTCTTCTTTGCATTTATCTTCATTCCATGTTTACCAACCCAATTAGATATCCTGTCCAGATCACCCTGCAACTGTTTACAATCCTTTATCGTTTTGATTCTTTTATACAGCATTATGTCATCTGCAAACAATCTAATTTCAGATAGTAAACAATCAACACAATTATTATATGCGAATGCAGGCTTTCCCGGCGAATAAATGACAACAAATCTTCTAGGGTTTGCAGCCGGATTTTATTATAAAGCGACAAGCTTTCGGCTTAGTAGCCGAAAGCTTCTCGCTTTATAATAAAATCCGGCTGCAAACCCTAGAAGATTTGTTGTCAACACAATTATTCATTAGCATAATGAATAGCAATGGTCCCAATTCGCTACCATGTGGCACACCCATTTTTACTTCCACTTCTTTTCATACTACATTTCCTACCCTAACATTCTGTTTTCTACCTTTTAAAAATTCTTCTACCCAGCAAATGACTTTCTTATCCACTCCAATGGTTTTTACCTTATTTACTACCATTTTATGGCTTACTCTGTCAAACGCCTTAGACAGATCTAGTGCTACACTATCAATTTGGCCTCCCTTGTCCATTTCATCTGAAATATCTTGCATATATCCCACCAACTGAGATTCGCATGAATATCCTTGCCTGAAACCATGTTGCCTGCTTGAAAACCACTTACGTTCCTCACATATATTTCTGATGTGGTTGCATATCAATCTTTCCATTAATTTACCTACCACTGATGTCAAACTGATTGGCCTGTAATTCTCAACTCTATTTCTCACCCCTCCTTTATGTACCGGAACTACTATCGCACTTTTCCAGTCCTATGGTAAGCAGCAAGTATCCAGACTCATTTTAAATAATATTTCAAGATAAGGTACAATGTCACTCCAGCTATCTTTAAGATATCTGTAGTAATATTATCTACACCAGCCCCTTTGTTTTTTCAGCTTTCTTATTTCCTTCGTAATGTACTCTGAATGAATGTTATGGAATTGTTTAATGTACCATGTATGCTATGACTGTACATCTACTGGTGTGATTATTATTTTGTTATGCAACTGTTTAGCTGTAAATTGACTACTTTCCACATCCCACAGAGCCAGTCTCTTATATTGGGATCAATGGAAAATGATTGTATTGTATTCAATTTTTTTTTGATCTGTTCATTTTAATTGTGTTGTTAAGCTTGTTCTCAGAGTTAGATCATGCCATTTCTGATTCATTCTCGTTAATGCTCTCTCTACACCAAACCCTCATTATGGCACAAATCTTGTTTGTCTTTATGGAAGGGACATTTTGTACATGTTCTTTGTACTAATATTGTGTCCTATTCATGTGATCTCAATCAAAATTTTATTATTGCTTATAAAAGTAAATGATTTGTTTCTCTATTAAGTAGTAAGTACCTGGGTGACCGATCTTCGCTCGGTATCTTTCGATTTATGTTCAATATCCAAGATTTTGAGTAAAGTTTGATTATGTCTATTTAGTCGTTTTGAGGTGCACAGTTAACCAAATAGAAGCTTAACTAACATCAGTAGGCTTACTGGTACCAGAACCTTCTACGTAATGATGTTAGAGCGATTTTCGAGAAACCAAATAAAAAAATTGCTCCTTCATCAAAAAAAAAAAAAAAATAAATAATAAAAAAAAAACTACATATGAAATTTCATCCAAATCGCTAGATGCATTTGCGAGACTGCCTCACAAATTGCTTTAAAAAAAAAAAAAAAGCTATTATTATGTTAAATAGAAATCTTAATGCCAGTAAGGGATTAATTAATGATGCGAGATTTGTGGTAATCGAGAGGATTCTACGATAACCCTTGATGATGGATTCTTATGTAACTCGACGAGAAAAATTGAAAGTAAAAAATATTTTTTTTATATATATATCTCGCTTATTTCTCGAGATATTGTATCTCAATAGCCAAGTTTGATGATGAATTCGTATGAAACTCGTCGAGAAAAATCGAAAATAAGGAATTTAATTTTCTGATATCTCGCTTAGTTCTCGAGATATTCTAAAAAATGAAGAGGTTAGGATTAGATCCGGCATGGCCAAGAAACAAATCCACCGAAACTGCTACGTCTATACGGTGGAAATGTACTTTCAATGTTTTATTTTGTTCCTAGTGGTTGTTGTTAGACTGAAATACGGCCTAGACCAGAAGAAACATCGCCAAAAGCACAAGGAATTATACCTGACATGCTATATCTCGAAAATCTATAAGAATTCATCATCAGATTGTGACGTCAATAGAACATCATCTGTGCTAAAGTCATTCACTTCGATAAAACTATGCTCATACCTCGAAGTAATCTCGCATCTTTGATAAAACAATTCCCATAATAAGTATTTTATAATGAAGGTGGTAGTATTTAATGACGAACTAACTAACAACCACTTATAACTGGTACCGGTAATGTTATTTTCAAAGAAGTTTCTGTAAAGTATCACCTCTGACAAAACTTTTAATTAACTTCTTTTTAAATGTCCACGGGTCAGCCAGTACGAGAACTGTTGGTTTAAATATTCTTTGAAATCAAAGAATCTATTTGTAGACTTTCTGGTACCTGAATTGTCTACGAGATGGTGCTAGTGCAGTTTTCGTGTCACAGAGTGAGAAAATCGTTCATATTTTATAAACTCGCTATTTTGTAGGGGAGACAACTATTTAGGTAATCTTAAAAGTCAAAACGTTATCTAAATATCAAGTTTCATCCAAATCGTTGGCGCCGATCCCGAGATCCAAAATATATATATATATACAAGAATTGCTCGTTTAAAGATATAATTTTAAAAGTTGACAACTCCCTCAGAACCTGAATCTTTTTGCATAGTCACTAACTTGAGTGGATGGATTTGATATTTATTTTAAATACTGGTTAATCATTTTGTATTGCTTAATTATATAGCCGAAATGGTTGTGTTTATTATTTTGTGTGAACATTGCTGCAGAGCGCAATTAGTAACTGATATCATAATAGAGCTAGATTTTTTTAAACATTGGAAGACAGCAGAGGTTTCAGGAGAGTACTGGGAGTGTACAAGGTATGAGGTGTTGAAAGATATTGGTGAAAGAATTTAGAGTAAAGCATGGAAGGGAAAATATGATCATGACCACAAGCTGGCACTTAATTTCTGTAAAATATTCTTTCGCACATAAGGGATCAGAGATTGGAATAAATTACCAACGTAAATTATGATTAATTTACCAAAAATGCTCACAGAATTTAAAATTAAATCTGTAAATAGCTTCTTATCAAAATATGCTTGTCCTTAGGGTACTTGTTTTACTTTATTATACAATAATTTCTGTAACAACTTATTTCTGAGATTTTATAATTTTTGTACAACAGAAAAAGAGGTAACTGTAAATACGATAAATACTCCATATTGTAAACCACAATTGTTTAAATTGGTCATTGAAGTTGTGAAAAAACCTGTAAATAAAAGTTGATGTAGTTTTTAATACATAACTGTGTTTCAAGCATTCATAAAAGAAATTGGAACTGTAGAAACTTGAATTTTTCTTTTTATAAAGGCTCATATACAATTAAAAACCTAAAGTTTAAAATGTTAGAAACAGTGGTGGAAATTAAACTGCTATTTGTTTGACGTTACAAACGTTGAAAACAATGTAAAATATCTTATTTGCAAGAGGACATGTGTATGTTGGCATTGCTTGGGGTAAAATAGCGTATATCACTTTTTTCACCACAGTATACAGATTTGCGATAACCCTGCTAGTCATTTGGACCTTATGACACTCTGAAAGGTGTAATGTTAAGAGTGGCTCCTTTTGCTTCCAAAAAATCAAACATTAAAAACCCTTGTCAATAACAATAAAATGTCCTCCTTTTAAAAGGTCAAGGAAGCCTGATAACTCTACCATTTGAGGATCAGTTGTTGCTCCACCATATTAATGGGAACAATATAAAGCTACTCCAAACTCACTAATACCTACTAGTGCTTTGAGAGTATGAAAACCTTTGTAGTGTGAGTATGTTCCTTGACCATGGTCAGGGTAACCACTACTTTGTATTGGAATCTCAGTACAATCAATAACAATGTTTTATTCTCCATCCACCTTTTTGTACATTGCCTAAAAATTTAATTATTTGAAAGCATTGTACACACAGGTGGCAACAGTTAACCGAAAAGTTAACTTCGTTAATGGTTAATCCACTACTTAAAAAGTTAACTTCAATAATCGTTAAAGCGTTACATTTTTGCAAAATTAGCGCAAGTTAAAGTTAACCATTAAAAGTCAACCATCCAAGAGTGGAACAGATGCTTATGTGTTGTAATAGGTATTACTGCAAGCAATACCAAGGTGCTATGTACCATGAAGTGAATCAATAATACATCTACCAAATGTCATTCTGGAAAATGAGTTTTTACTGGGGTTCAGCGTTTTCACCAGATTCTCAAATGTATCGGATTCTTCAGCATGTAGTGGAATCTTTGTCAACAAAAAGGATTGCAGTACATCACTCCACATCAGCTTGTAATATGGATGGTCCCGATAGCTATGATACCAAACTTTTTGTTGATGTAAACTTTTATTAGCAGATTGCGATGAAAACAAATCAATCCTGCTGCTATATATATCAGAAGAAGCCACAGCACTTGAAGGCTTTGATTTATTTTTCTTTTTTTACCAATTAGTTGGCTCTGTTTTTACTTTTTCTTCAAACAATTCATACCTATTTGGATATATGCAAAGGCTAGATATGTGTGCCTTGATTGTAGAAAGTTTAGGAAAACACAGTTTGAATGAATAAATCAATTGTTTCAGTCTAGATTTAAGTGCAACATAAATGCATAAATGTGGCCTAGGATTTTTAATATTCTAGTTGCTGTTGTTAGCATTGCTGCTTTCACTAACTGATTGAAGAGCTAAAGTTTCAATTACGTAATCATGTAATGGATGTCAAGATTAACTTATTTCACTAACAAATACCAAACCAGTTCCAACTAAAAAAGATAGATTTTCAAAACCTTCTTTCTTAGTATAAAATAGCATGGTAGCAGTAATGGCAAAAAGAACTAGGAAATAAAATTCAAATACCCGTCCGGCATTGAGATCTTGATTTAAAATGTTCCCTCAAAATGTTTCCAGGCAAACGCCAGGATGACTGCTGCAAGAAGCAATGGCTGCATTTGTTGCTGTTCTTGTCCCGAAATCTCCTCCGTCATTAATAAGCTCAACGGCAATGAAGCGTAAAGCCATAATAATTAAGAATAGTTAAAGTATGAAACAGAAGAGTGTATGGGTGGTTTAAAGAGGAGAAATTATATTTTTAACGTACTATCAATCCATATCACCATAACTGAAATTCTTAAATGTGGAGAAAGTTCTTTCTTTGTAGTAAAAATAATGTACTTCATAGAAGGCAGATCCTTCATTCGTCCTTCACGAAACCACATTACAGCCCAATATACTTTTTATTGACATCTCAATAATATAATTTGGTTAGTTTAAAAACATTATTCGTTATTGGGTCGGTTCAGCAGTCATAGAAAATTCTCATTCCCTTTATTTGTAGCGCTCATTGTATGTAGCATTTAACATTATTTACAGACCGAAACGGTAGTTATAACATACTGTTATCATTTTGTAAGCGATTCCAACCTAGTAGTCAGGGGGGGGGGGTCTAGGAGGCTCAAGCCCCCCCCCCAAAAGCATCTAAGTCCACCCCCGAAATTGTATTTTTGGAGACTTTTTGTTTAGCTTTACGGATTCGAGGCCCGAGGAGGCTATAAAGACTACCCCATGGCCGACTCAAGGCCCCCCCCCCCCAAAACCAAAATCAACTGAAGGCAAGCCCTCTGAAACAAAATTCTCTCAAGTCAAGCCCCCTCCCCCAAACCAAAGTCCGCTCAAGGCCCTCTCCCCCCCCCCCAAAAAAAAATCCTGGATCCACCCCTGCTAGTAGCATTCCTATCAAAACATTTAACAGTTACCAAATTTCTATTTTACATTATGTAGTCAAGATTCCAATGAAGGAAGATGTAAATCCATCTTGGGTATGACGAGAGAGATTTCCGAAGTCAAAATGAAACGAAATGTACAGGCGAGTTGCGCTATAGGTCTATTTCATCGTTACGCTAAAATAGATTGAAATTACTTGCTTTACGTGTCCCATATATGTATCATAGAAACCGCTGGAGTAGATAACGTATATTGGATGTCAACACGACAGTATGGAAAATATTTATCGACAAGACAGGTTCATAAAATAGAAACATGCTCAAAAAGTAATTTTTTTTCACTTTTGCTCTAAGTAGTACAGTTACTTGACAGTAATTACATAACAGCTTTCATTGGGAAGCAAACCTGACCGGTAGCGTGGTTTGTGTGTTCGCGAATACGGGCGAGTTGCGGTATAGATCCATTTAATCCTTACGCTAAAATGGATTGAAATTACTTGCTCTTCGTGTCCCATATGAGTGTCATAGAAACCTCTGGGCTAAATAACGTTTATTCTAAGTCAACACACGGCAGTATAGAAAAGAAAAATTAACGGCTAGTGTACTTATTTCGTTTTTCCTTAACTGCGAGTTCCATTTTTTTCTTCGTGTTTTGAATTGATTGTACCTATTTGCTGGTGGTGGTATCTAGTGATGGAATTATGAAGTACTGAAGAAGAGTTATTCACTTGTCTAATTTGCAACCAAAGATGTTACACGTATCGTCAATGTGACGTCACTTCCTCATGCCGTGGAGTGGGAGGATTTTCGGCTCGGCATCGGGTGTACCCACAGACGCACGTCTGGTACCTGTTGGATCCTGACTTTGGGGAAGCAGGTTGTATACTCTCCTAGCTTACCCGTTATTCTTTTGTTTCATTTCTTTACTTTCCTATTGTAAAACTGTACTCTTAAGAGTCTAACATTAAACTCCTGTTGTGCAGTACTTGTAATTCAAGCTTGGATCTTAGTTTCTATGTATGTTTTCACGTTCTAACGATCCTTTGGCAAGAGCCACTCCTTGTCCTAGAATCGAACCCGTGTCCTCAATATCTCAGCCAGTGCAATAACTGTTAATTCCTAGTTGGGATAGGACACATTCATTTTGAATTACTAAACTAGATATCCTGTCTAGATCCTTTCTCATTTCAACAAACAGTATAACATTATGTCATCTGCAGATTATTCAACTTTTGTATGTGCACCTTCAACAATATCGTCATGGCCTTTCAGGGTAAAAAAAAAAAGTATAAAATTTTTTTAAAAAAATATATAGTAAAATAGGCGATTGCAAAACGACTAAGTCTCTACGTTCGCCCAGCTATTTTAACCCATTATTTTTGCTTCCTTATACTAATTTTTCAGTTTGCTACTATTAACATCGTAATGGAATTAGCAAGTATCCAATTTGAATTCGCAGACCGCCCTTATTCACTGTTCTTTTCACAACACGGAATCACGAAATAACTCCAGTCTAATAGATGAGTGATTTCCTTAAGCACCGTGGCTGAATTCCGTTTCCTTCCTTGTCTATTAATCATTACTGGGACTAAGCAGAAGATAACACATGTAATAACGACTGGCCAACTGCTGCATCGCAGAAAAAGTATGCTTACGTGGCCGTTAGATCCCGGGTGTGATCTTCAATTAAGAATTGTGTTCGTCTGTGTGGGCCTTGCAATAGAGAGAAAAATAATCACTCTCAAGTATAATGTATACATAAAAAAACACCACACAAACAGATTAAGCAGGTTGTTTGGTTACACGGCCAAACGCCCCCCCCTCCCCCCCCCCCCCCCCCACGTTCCTCAAGTAATTGAGATACTGATTGTTGGCGGTTGTTCACGGGCATTCCAGTGATGGTTTGTCACACTGTGTGACGCAGTACCGTTTCTGCGACCGTATGTAGCCATGGTTACCAAACGGATTTAAGAGTATACTTCACCTTCCTTCTGAGAAAACAGAAGTGGTCATTTATGCAGGTATATCTGATTTGTTTCGCGTGAATACATATTCTAGATATTGACAATGGTGCACTTTGCTCTAGTTTGTCCGATACAGATATTTGCAGGTTACAGTACAAAACCGCTTTGCTGATGCCGATCATAGCATATTCACGAACATTATTTGGCTGTGTTAAAAGTAATTTCGCGAAGGCTGCTAGATGATGAAAAAGTTTCAAGTTGACACTCATTTTCCTATCACCACTGTAACCCCCTCCCCCCCCCCCGATTTACTTGGAATTCGAAGCTCGGAGTATCCCATCAAATTATAACTTGAACCGGATTTTTCAACGTGATGTTGTCGTTTACCATCTTAACCGTAAGCGCTATGATTAGGGCCAGCTTATGGGAGAATACATCCATGGCCTCCAAAATATAGTTGTTTTACAGCGGTCGATTTCATGGTCATTAGAATCGATGGAGGACTGGAGATAAGGAACGAGAAGAATTACGTTCATGGCATTTTGAATTAATCAGCTCGCATTAACCTGCAATCATAAGGGAAACCGCGTCCTCTGAATGCCACGCCCAGTTGTTAGCACTGACACTGCAGGCTCCGTCAGCTGTCGTCTCTTATGGTTTACTAGGTCAAGTAAATGACTGTTTTGTTCCCTTTTACGGACTTCCTGGTGGTGTAACGGTATGGGAGAGACTAAATTAGCCTCTTCCAACCAAATATCAACCTGTTCACCCTGTTTGCACGGACGAGGCTCTGGCGATTGAAAGACTCCCGGTATAAGGAGTCACCCACTGCTTGCCAACGGCCTCAGAAAGGAGGGCGGAAGAGCGGGGAGCGGTCCAGGGCATCCTCTTGCCCTTGGGGTTGGAAACGGCCCCTAATGGCGGATGAATCAGAAATGATCAGCAACATGTAGATGCAGAAGGAAACGGGAAACCACTGCATTAAAGATATTAAAGGTATCCCGAGGCTATGTAATCGGCTCAAATTATATATAGTATTGACATTCAGAACATGTATACAAACATTCCCACAGCACAAACAATTCAAATAATACACAAGAACCTACAAACATATAACACAATACCAAACACACACATTAATGAATTAATAAGCATACTAGAACTGATAACAGCACAGAATTATTTCCACTTCAACAACAATCATTACCTACAACAAGAAGGACTTCCTATGGGATCCCCAATATCAGGAACACTAGCCAATATCTTCATCAACTTCATTGAAGGACAAATATTCAATACAATAATCCCCCAAAAAGGTTTTCAGGTAATCTATTGGTTTCGTTACATTGATGACATACTGTGTCTCATAAACGAACCATTAGAACGTATAAAGGAATTACACCAAGACATAAACACACTACACAGAAACATCACCTTCACACTAGAAGCAGAACACAATGGCCAACTAAATTTTCTGGACCTAACAATAGCAAAAGAACAAAACGAACACACATTCCAGATATACAGAAAACCCACAGCAACAGATCAAATAATACACTTCTCATCAAACCATCCACACAACCACAAACAGGCTGCATTAAGACACATGCTGAATAGAATAAACAGAACCCCTCTAACAAAACAGAATTACCAAAAAGAACTTAGCACCATAAAAGAAATAGCCAAGAATAATGGATACAAAACACACATGGTCGATGCATTAAATAGGAAAATAATAAATAAGTTGGAAAAAGCTAAAACAAAGAACAACATCACCGCACTACACCAATTCAACAACCAAAGCACAAACACTTCAACAACAGTAACACCTCAAATCACACAAACATCCAACATGGAACACAATGGAAAGAAGTGGTATACTATGACATACTCAAACAAGTATAGTCACAGGATAACAAATATATTTAAAAAACAAGGAATAAACATTGCTCTCAAAACAGACAACTCGATCCAAAAACAAGTTAGAACTCAACCACAAACAGACAAATTCCATAACTCTGGCATATACCAACTGACATGTCAGAATTGTGATGCAGTTTACATTGGTCAAACAAGAAGACAATTCCAGACAAGGTATAAGGAACACCTGCGAGCATTAAAATACAGTAATCATTCAACTTTTGCTGAACATCTCTTACTTGGGAACCATCAGACCTGTTCAGAACGGATTTTGATCCCCCGAGTATATGTTGAAGGGTATTTACTCCACATGTCTGTGTTACAATTATTTCTTCAAAATGAGCCCTGAATATCGAGAAATTAACGCGGAAACATATGTAAATATATTTTAAATACTATAATTTTAGCACATTGTTAAAAACTTCAGCGTGGTGTATGCGGTAAGGTGCTAACTTGCCATTTTGTGAACCCGGGTTCAAATCCCCCTATTGCCAAATATTTTTATTTCTTTTTTCATATGAAGTAATCATTGAGCATTGATTTTAATTCATTTAAAATTCATTTACGAATTTTTATTATGCGAAATAACAGATATTGTTAGTTTCAAAGATTTACATGCTACCACCACTGAACGGAAATAAGTATAACCTGTGGTAGGGGGGAAAAACCCCGACCTTATGGCTATAATATATTTCATTTTCGATATTAATTGTAGAGATACAAGTATAGAAACGATGAACATGAAATATACTTGTTTCATAAAAAAAACACATAAACAATAAACAATTAAATAATGATTTTCTAAAAAAAAAAAAAAAAGTGGGACTGTATATTCTGTAATATTTTGTTTTAAAAGTTATTTTGCATAATAAAAATTCGTAAATGAATTTTTAAATGAAATAAAATCAATGCTCAATGATGACTGCATATAAAAAAAGAAATAAAAATATTGGCAGTATGGGGATTTTGAACCCGGGTTCGCAAAATGAGAAGTTCGCACCTTACCGCATACACCACGCTGAAGTTTTTTAAACATCCAGTTAAATTATAGTATTTAAAATATATTTACATATGTTTCCGCGTTAATTTCTCGATATCCAGGGCTCATTTTGAAGAAAATAATTGTAACACAGACATGTGGTAGTAAATACCCTTCAACATATACTCGGGGGATCAAAATCCGTTCTGAACAGGTCTGATGGTCTCCAAGTTAGACAATAACCATTTTCCCCACAAACATAAACACAGACTTGAAAATCCTAACAACAAACAACACAAAACACAATATCCTAACTCTGCAAGAGAACTATCACATTCAAAAAGCAATAGTCTCAGGAAAACATGTACTTAATGACCATGTAAACTTAACAAACCAAACCTTATTCAAGTTAATAAACATCGAAACTGACACAAAACAGCATTAAATACACAAATTTCACCATAACAGTAATTTAACACCATTTTGCGTCTCCCACATCTACCACACATGCACATTTTAGCTAAAACAAAACAAAACACACACACGAATGCAATTACACAATTCAAAGTCTCCGCTCACAACACTTCCGACAGAGCATCACCGGAATAACAGCTGAACAGCAACAGCGCGCACGCGAAAACTGAAGGTTGATAATGACGTGCATTAAACTGTACTTCAAAGTTGACTACCAGTGGAGGCATAAGAACCACAGTATATCAAACTATATAGCTAAACACAATAGTGGAAACAGCATGCTGGTTGAGGTCACAGAAGACCAACTACCAAACCTCAAAAGGTAAATGTAAGTTGCGATATGAATCCAATCCTATTACACCAATGTAAACTATAAGATAATTCATAACTAGTATGTTAAATATAAGTCATATTATGCATCATATAGATAGAATAATTTCGTTATATGTAAACAATTTTTTTTTTTCAAATTATAACTAATCGCATATTACAGAAACATTGTACGCTGAGGATACCTCGACGAGAGGCGAAACGCGTCCGAAAAATAAAGAATATCAGACAACAGTTGTATTGGCGTTTTTACTAAATAATAATTAGTTTAACAAGCAACTGTGGAAGAAAATGGCCTGCAATAATCAAATATATATATGGCTTCTTCCTGGGTAAAATATTCCGGAGGGTAAAATAGTCCCCCAATCGGATCTCCGGGTGGGGACTGCTCAGGGAGGAGTCATCAGAACGGATAGAAACACTCTACGTGTCGGAGCGTGGAATGTTAGAGGTCTGAATAGGGCAGGTAGGTTAGAAAACTTAAAAAGGGAGATGGAACAACTAAAGTCAGATGTTGTTGGGATTAGTGAGATTAAATGGAAGGAGGCACAGTATTTCTGTTCGGAAGAATACAGGATAATTAGCACACAAGCTGTTAATGGAGTCACTGATGTAGGATTTATAATGAATAAGAGAGTAGGGAACGTGTGAGTTATTATGAAAAGTTTAGTGATTATTTACATGAGGTTAGAAACTAAGCCCGACCCAACCACGTTAGTACAAGTGTATATGCCAACATCACAGGAAGATGACGAAGAAATAGAGAAAATATGCGCTACATTGTAGAATTAATCCAAAATGTAAAGCGGGAGGAAAATCAAATAATCATGGGTGATTGGAATGTGGTAATGGGAGTGGGAAAAGAGTGGAATAATGTAGGAAGTTTTGGTTTAGGAAAAAGAAATGAGCGAGGAAGAAGATTGATAGAATATTGTGAAAGATATAAACTAGTCGTGGCGAACACTCTATTTAAGAATTATGCAAGAAGGATGTGCACCTGGCAACGTCCAGGGGATACAGGCAGATACCAGTTAGATTATATCATGGTCAAACAGAGATACAGCAATCAAGTTCTAGACTGTAAAACATTCCCAGGAGCAGACATAGACTCTCACAATAATCTGATAGTTATGTAGTGCAGGCTGACTTTGAAGACAATAAAGAAGCAACACAAGCAGAATAGATTGTAAGAGAATAAAAGAATAAACTGAAATAGTCTAACATGAGAGAAAAGTTTGGGTGTAAGTAGTAACTCTGAAAAGGGCATGCATTAATGACCGAAATATGAAAGCTGATAAAGAAACACTAGGCCTTAGGGAACAAGCCGCCAGAAAACCTTAGATTACAGAAGAAGTTTTAGAGTTGATGGATCAGAGGAGAAGGCACAAATATGCTCAGGATGAAGCAGGAAGAGAGCAATACAGACAATTTAGAAAACAAATAAACAGTAAATTCTAAGAAGCAAAAGAAAGATGTCTGCAAGAAAAGTGTGAAGAAGTAGAAAAGGTAATGGTTGGAGGTAAAGTAGATATGGCAATAGGAAGATCAAAGAGAATTTTGGAGAAATTAAGGAAAGAAGTATAAACATTAAAACTGCCAATGGGAAACCATTTCTACGTTCAGAAGATAGAGCTAACCGATGGAAGTAATACATAGAAAACTATATGATGGATATGATTTGAACATTAGAAAAAGATTTTGATGTCGGCATTAACGACTAAGGTGATCCTGTTTTGAGGACAGAATTTGATAGAGCTTTGAATGATTTGAATCAAATAAGGTAGTTAGAATTGATGAGTTCATACAGAACTTCTGAAATCACTAGGAGGAAAGGAAACACAAAGATTATTCAAACTAATATTAAAAAGTAATGAAACAGGAGAGATTCCACATATTTTAATTAAAGTGTCACCTTCACACTTCCAAAGAAAGCACAAGCTGACAGATGTGAGAATTATCGCACCATATGTCTAACAACACATGTTCCAAAATTATTGACCAGAGTAATATACAGAAGAATGGAGAGTGTTACAGAAAGGATAGTAGGTGAAGATCAGTTTGGGTTTAGAAAAAAACCGCGATACAAGAGAAGCAAGGCGGATCAAGAAAAACAAAGATAATTTTATGGCGTTTGTTGATGTAGAAAAAGCTTTTGACAATGTTAGGTGGGACAAAATGTTCAAAATTTTAAAGAAGTCGAGTCTAAAATAGCGAGATAGTAGGACATGTTATAATATTTTCAAGAATCAAGTAGCTATAATAAAAGTAGAGAATAGCGAGAGACATGCATTAGTTAAAAAGTGTGTGAAAGAAGGTGGTAATCTATCCCCATTAATATCAACTTGTATGTAGAAGAAGCAATAAAGGTAGTGAACGAAAGATTTGTATGTGGCGTAAATGTTCAAGGAGAAAAAATTGGTATGCTACGATTTGCTGATGACATTGTCTTCTTAATAGAACAGGTTAAGGACAGTGACAGTGAGAAGTTATTGAACATCATTAACAAAAAACTGAAGGAATATTTTGATCTAAATATAAACCAAAGCAAGACAAAAGTGAAGAAATGTGGCAGTAATGGTACCAATCACGGTAGATTAAATATAAAAATAAGGTCAGATGCGATAGCAGAAGTTGGTGAATTTTGCTACTTAGAAAGTAAAATTACATCAGATGGCTGAAGCAGGAATGATGCTAAAAGCAGAATAGCAGTAGAGAAAAGAGCCTTCATGAAAAAGAGAAATCATTTAATTTCAGATATTGATCTAGGACTCAGAAAGAACTTTTTTAAAGTGGAGCACTGCACTTCATGTGGTGCTATAGCAGGATGCTAAAAATGAAGTTGGCGGTTAAAGTACCAAACAAACGAGTTTTGGAAATTATGGGTGAGGAAAGAAGCATGTGCAGAACAGGATGGTAGGTCATATGTTGAGACATGCTGGATTGGTTAAGTTGTTAGTGGAGGGAAGAGTCGAGGGTAAGAACTCCAGAGGAAGATGGAAGATAGAGATTGGAATATATGAAGCAGATAATAATTGAGGATGTGGGTTGTGAGGGGTATGTTGAGATGAAATGGCTAGCGAAAGATAGGAAGGGATGGAGAATTGCATCCAGTCGAGAGACCAATGACAGCAAAAAGAAAAAAAGGAAAAAAAAACGGATTTCTTTGGGATTTGATGTCATATGCTAGTTTAAAACGTTAAAAATTGCTGGAATTCGCATATGAAGTTGTTTTGGCTTAATGGCTCATCGGCGACGCGATAAATACAGCCGAGAGAGGGAGTAGAGACAAGGAACGGAAAGGTATTCGGCCGCGGGCTTTTGAAAACTATCCTGGCAATCTGCAAGGAAAACCGGAAATGGATTGCCAGAAGAGAATTAGAATCCAACTTCCTTTCGAACGCCAAGCCCAAGCATTAACGCTCATAAACAAGGGATGGTATTTTATTTTTTTAGTCCACACATCAGGGAAATAGTAATATCGTTCTAACATCATAAAGTGAACTAGAATGAATAAGAATTTGCTCCTTGCCCTCTTATTTTACTTCAAAGGTAATGACAGCATTTCTTGTGCGCTGAGACTCAGATCAGGAAAACTGCAGGGTAATAAATAAGTAGGGTGTTAAAAGTTATACGGAAACATTGAAATAATATCAGAAAAAGTTATATTTCAAAATCTTCTGCACATTGATTGGCTATATTGTCTGTAATGTTCTCGACATGGCCAAAGAAGGAATTGCTAGCAGCCAAAATCTAGGGAACCATCACTCTCTACACACCAATATACGTCTCCAAAACGTTTTTGTAAACCACTTCCAATTACGACTGTAGTCGTCATTCCCAAATACAGAGTAGTACTTCAGTAATGACAATAAAGGAATGCCGCGTCAGAACAGGCAGAACCCGCGCCGCGGAGCTGGACTGAGGGGAGCGTGTCGACTGGGCGCGGGAGTTTATTTCCCGAGGGACTCCCCTTAGACGGATGGGATTGGAAAAGAGATCAGTGACGGGAACTGCGGAATCACGTGGTGACGGCACGTGCAGGTAATTTTACACGTGTATTGCCTGGAAGCAAGGAGACGTGGCTTACGTTTAATCGCGTATCTCCCTGTTGTGCGACTTATCCTTGTCACTCTCAGTACACCTATTAGCTTTAGTCCATTGTATATAGCATATTATGCTCACTATGTGGCTAGTATCTCCATTAAAGTCTTGTTCCCAGTGCCTGAAATTAACTACTTCCGTCAAATTTAATATTCACTGCAGATAATTTAATTTAATAGCAATATAGTGCTTCTCCCGGTAGCAATTTCCCTATACATCCATGTTTTCCCTTTCCTTTTCTTGCTTATTTTTTCTCGATACTAATGTTATATATATATACACATTTGGGTGTCCTAAAAAATTGAAGTGGTGTTTGTAACACATACTTTCTTGATTTATTCATATGATGTTAAAACGATTGTATATAAAATTTCATAACCGTAGGACCTCGGCAACCCGTTTCGACTTGTATTAAGGCGAACGCGAGCTAAGGCGTCGATGTGCTTTTAATTACGTGTTCTTTGTACATATACTACACACTGCTATATCAATACGCTAAGCGAAAACTTAAGATACATTTTAAGAATATTGCGCGCACGGAGAAGTGTGAGATTTGGCATAGTTAAAGTTAATATGGAGAAGAAGTGCAGGAAGCTAAAATCTATATTTAATATGCGTTACAAATACATTACATTAAATAAAAGAGAACACTCGCTCGCCTACGTAGTTCGCTCAGATGCCTCCAGTTCTGGGCGTTGCTTCACCTGACGGCTGGTAGATAGCGGAGCTGACGGCCAGAATATTGGGCAAACGGAGGAACTTAAAGAAATACAGAAAGCTAAAGTTATATATAATATATTTTACAAACCTTTATATTAATATGCGAAGCAAAAATTACGGATCCATTTTTAAGAATAAGTGCCGTCTACAAATGGAGGAACTTAAAGAAATGCATCGCGCACTGAAATGTCTAAGATTTGGCATAGTTAATGTTTATATGGAGAAGAAGTGCAGAAAGCTAAAATCTATGGATATAATATGTGTTACAGATATATCAAATTAAATAAAAAATATCGTTGTTTAGTCAGCAGTAAAGAAAAAAATATAAGCATAGTTAATACATGTCACAAATAGATTATTCAAATAAAAAATTAATTTGCGAACGTGTGTGTGTGTGTGTGCATGAAATAGATTCGGAGCCTACGTTCTTACGTGAATTCCCCGCATTGAGACTCTCTGTGGTCTTTGGTAAAACGAAAGACTCGGATAAAGTAGAGAGAGATTAATCTTTGAAGTTATAAAAGGAATACTTCGAAAAGGAATGTAGCGATTCTGCCAGATACTATATGGTCATTTGATTATTTAAAATGTTAAAATTTGGTTAAGTGTGTTTTGATTTTTTAATTTCAGTAATTTCATTAGAGAGAGACAAGAAATAAGGAATACTTATTTGCGTGAAATTCAAAATGATAATAGACAAAATTTAAATAGCGAACACACAAAATGACAAAATTATTTTGATAGATATATTTAAAAGCGCACTGAATGTCGTTCCACGAAATTTTTACAGTTTCGAATTTACAATGCAGGTTTCGCAGAGAATTAAGCCAAACAACACATGCTAATAACGTATTGGTACACGCTCGTAGCTAACGCCATCAGGGTATACAGTATTTAATATATTTATGCTCGCACCAAACGCAATAGAACAAATTCAAATAATGATTATTACTCTTTCATGAAAGAAACTAAACAACTTATTGAATTACGGTCGACCTTCGACCACTGGGCGATCACTAGTTGTTTTAAATCAGTCAACATGTCAGTGGATTACGTACTTCTAAAAAGTGTATATTTTTAATAGGGGACGTAAAACTTCAAATAAAAGGTACAAAACTATTCCTTAATGGACAAGTTCTGGCAATTTTAATTATAATATCTGTGAAGTGACTTTAACCGTTAACGAAAGTGAAAATCTCACTAGTCGCTAATATTTTACCTTTCGGGAAAATGCGGTTATATCTATCAGGTTTTGACTTAATTCTGTGAAGAAACTAGTGAACTTATATCAAGGTTGGAGGCAGTTAAAAGCACAAAACGTATTTGAGCAGCGTTAGTTAACAACTTAAATAACTTGTTTGACACTGGACATGCCGATGCGTTTCATTTAATGAAAATAAATAAAGATAGAATCTTGGCCTGGTCACTTAGCTGGAATGGGCCAAAAAAAAAAAAAAAAAAAAAAAAAAAAAAAAAGTCATAGAGAAGAAAGAGTTCGCCTTGCAACTCTTGATGAAGAAAGGGACGTGCAAAATATTTCTTCACGCCAGATCCTTCGACAGCGTTACAAAAAGACTCAGTTTATAATTCTAATGAAAATAATATTCATTTACAAGAAGATTTCCCTACTGTGATCGATAACATATTACCTTGAACTAGTAAAACAACTATGCCGAAAAATTTCATTATTTCAAAATTAGTAGCACCGTGTCAGTTTAGTATGAGAGATTCAGTATTTATTCTTGAAGCTACCATAAAGGGACTTATGAACTGATGAACTTCGTATGAAAAAGTCCTTGATTCGAAGAATTTGTGAGGAAAAACGAAGAGCGAGCGGAAGCTAATTTTCAAAACAAGGTACTAGATGTTGTTACTGTTCACAGAGATGTTTAACTGTTGTCTGCTTTAGATGCTCGGAAATCAAAAGAAGAATGTCTTCCGACAGTCATTTCACGTAGAAACAAAGAATACCTTATGGCTGTGCCTGGGTTAGAAAGCTCTTCAGGAAGAGAACAGAGGCAGGTTGTTTGGAACGCGATTGTAGACTGGAATCTCGAAGCCAAAGTGCAGAAGCTTTGCTGTGATACTGCGGCTACAAAAGTGCTGTACGTCGTATGAATCGTGCCTGTGTGCTTCATGAACAAAAACGTAATAGAGATATGTCCATTTTTGCTTTCATGCCATTCCGCGTATGAATTTGTGTTAAAATAGCGTGTTCGAAGTAAAAATCAGTCTGAATGTTCTGAGATAAAACGAAAAGTGTAGATCCAGATGAAATACAGATCTTAAAAGAATAGCTTGCATTGCACCTGACTGTTTCCAATGACAATCTGTTGGAGTTTTTTCCGAACTGAACTGACCAAAGAAATAGCCAGAGAATGTCTACCGAGATTTTACAGAGAAAATTTGAAATTCGGTCTCCAGGAGCTACGAACCTATCTAGATCGATGGCGAAAACAGTTTATTCCCTAAAGATCTGAATAC
>JARYHS010014104.1:0-11914 GCA_031002005.1 Vandiemenella viatica | reverse complement strand
CCGATGGCCGGGGGCTGTACGGGGGGCGCTGAAGATGGTCCCCGCAGGTGGTGAGAGGCTGCGGCTGAAGGGTGTCGGAGCGACCGACAGGTTGTGGCGTCGGTGGTGGCGCTGTAACTGTCCCTTGAGCAACGGTTAGACGGCAGGAGTGGTGGAGGTGGCGAGGGAAGGAGAGGAAGAAGTGGATGGCCGTGCCGTGGTGGAAGAGGACGGTGCCGTGGGGTAGCGGGGGACGTAGTTGGTTTCGATGGCGTCGCACTATCCGGCCATCCAGGCTGACGTCGAACAGTTGGCGGCCCCGGGGCCGCTGGATGACCCCCGGAAGCCAACCGGCCCGGGAGCCAAACCCGCGGGCCCAGACTAGGGAGCCCGGGGTGAAACGGAATGGGCCCGAAGGTACCTGTACTTTGGGCGGGGGTAAGAGGAGATGGAGGAGAGTGCGAGGTTGGCGGCCATGCAGCAATTCCGCCGGGCTTTTGGCCCCCACTGGAGTGGTTCGATAGGAACTGAGGAAGAGTGTCAATGCCTCTTCGAGTTTGTGACTTGTGGTGTATTTGGTCATTTGGGTTTTGAATGTTCTGACTAGCCGTTCCGCCTCCCCGTTAGATTGGGGGTGGAAGGGCGGGGTGAGGAGGTGTTGGATATTGTTGGCGGTACAGAAGGATAGGAATTCCCGACTTCGAAATTGCGGTCCGTTATCTGTGACGATGGCGTATGGTAATCCTTCGATGGAAAAGATCTTCGTGAGGGCTGAAATGGTGACCTCTGTGGTGATTGTGGAGCAACGGACGACATATGGGAAGTGGGAAAAGGCACCGTCACTAAGGAGCCACTGGTGGCCTAGGAATGGGCCAGCGAAGTCGAGGTGAATGCGTTCCCAGGGTCCGGACGGTGCCGGCCAGGAAAGGAACTTTTGAGGGGGGCTGGGCAGTTGTTGGGCACAGATGGTACAGCGCCGCACCATCTTCCGTGACATCCGTGGTAAGGCCGATCCAGAATACATGGCGTCTGGCAAGGGATTTGGTGCGGGCAATTCCCCAGTGTCCTGGTGGAGAGTTTGGAGGATTGTCGGTTGTAGGGATCTCGGAACGACGACCCTCGGGGTGGAATTTGGTTCTGTGCGGAGGAAGCACTCCCTCTACTACTGAGAGCTGGTGGCGGATGGAGTAGTAGAACTTGAGGTCTTGATGATGGCGTGGAGGGGAACGTGTTTGCCACCCGTGTTGGATGTGGTGTCGGATGACACGGAGGAGGGGGTCCTCCCCTGTGGCTGCCGCGACTTTTGAGGCCGTGACTGGAAATGTCTTCAGTGCTTCTTGTATGTCATCGTCGATCTGGAACACCAGAAGTTCCGACTTGTCGAAGGCAAGGTCTGGTCCCTGCGGTAGTCTGGATAAGGCGTCTGCATTGGCATGCCTGGAGGTGGTACGGAAATGCATGGTATATCTGAACTGGGACAGGAATAGTGCCCAACGCTGGATGCGGTGGGATGTTTTGGTAGGCAGACGTGTGGACGGATCAAATAGTGATAGGAGTGGCTTGTGGTCGGTAATGAGATGAAAGAAATCCCATATAAAAGGGAATAGAATTTGGAGCAGGCAAAAACAATAGCTAGCGCCTCTTTCTCGATTTGAGAATATTTAAGCTGAGCAGCCGATAGGGCTTTGGAGATGTAAGCTACGGGGCGTTCCGTGCCATCTGGTAATTTATGAGACAGAACTGCCCCCACACCGTAATCGGATGCATCTGTGGCAAGTATCAAGGGGAGGTTTGGAGTGTATGGCATGAGGCATGCTGCGGACTTGAGCTGCTGTTTAAGGGTGTGGAATGCGGTCTCGCAAGCTGGGGTCCAACGGAACGGGACATTCTTGCGACAGAGGTGGTACAGGGGTGCTGCCACTTGTGCTGCTGAGGGTATAAATTTTCTGTAGTATGAAATCTTGCCTAAAAAAGATTTCAACTGATGTAGATCCTGAGGCCGAGGTAAGTTGGAAATAGCGTCCACATAGGAAAATGCTGGGGAAATGCCTTCCTGAGCGATGATGTGACCCAGGTAGGAAATGGATTGTTGAAAAAATTGACACTTGGAAAGGTTGCATTTTCAATCCTGCTGCCCGGAGGCGGAGGAAGAGTAGGGGAGGTTGGTCATGTGTTCGGCAGCGGAGGGTCCTGTGACGACTATGTCGTCGAGATAGTTGATGCATCCCGGAATATCCTGGAGAAGTTGTTCGAGATACCGTTGAAAAATCGCTGGAGCACTGGCCAAGCCGAACATGAGCCGGTTGAGTTGGAAGAGGCCAGAGGGAGTGTTGATGACTGTGTATTGTCGGGACTGGATATCCAAAGGGATTTGAAGGTATGCTTCTGCCAGGTCAATTTTTGTAAAGTAGGTACCTCCTGCTAGTTTACGGAAGAGGTCGTCCGGTCTCGGAAGTGGATAGTCGTCTACCAGCAGATGCGGGTTGACGGTGGTCTTAAAGTCACCACAGAGACGTAAGCGGCGTCCTGGCTTCTGAACTATGACCAACGGCGTGGCCCAGGGGCTGAACCGCACCGGCTGGAGGATCCCTTCGTCTTGGAGACGTTGAAGTTCTTCCTGAAGTGGTTGTTGAAGCGCTACGGGTACCTGGCGTGCCCGGAAGTATCGAGGCCGTACGTCCGGCCGGAGTTGGAGTGATGCTTCGAAGTCCTTTGCACAGCCGACGCCTGGTGAGAACAGGTCCTGAAACTCGGTGCAAAGGGCGTCCACTTCAGGAAAAGGAACATGCTGAGATACGAGGTGTATGTTATCCTCAATTGAAAATCCGAATAAGCGGAAAGCGTCCAGTCCAAATAAGTCTGCTGTGAGAGAACTGTTAACTACTAAAAAGGGGACTGAACGATGTACAGACTTATACATGACGTTTGCTGTGAATTGTCCCAGGAGTGCTATTTCCTGTTTGTTGTATGTCAGGAGGCGCTTGGGGGCCGGCGAGAGGGGGGGCGAGCCAATTTGCACATAAGTAGTATAATTAAGCAATGAGACTGCTGCTCCTGTGTCGACTTGTAGGCGCAGGGGCTTGCCATTGACCGTAACGTCAATAAAAAGTTTGGATGCTGTGGAAGTGTCTACCTGATTGATATCCATAGGTGCGCCGCTCAACCTGTCTTGGTAAGACCCTGGGCGGCGAGAGCCGGGATTGGCATTGGTGGTGTTGGTGCGGCAGACGGACGCCAGGTGTCCTACCTTGCCGCAACGTGAGCATTCAGCCCAACGATCCGGACAATTTTCCCTCTCATGTGCTGAATAACAGGCGGGGCAGGAGGGTAGGCGGAGCGGGCTGCGGCGTCGGCGCTGCGGGATCCGCTGCTGCTGCCGAGACTTGGTGCCCCTGCCGGAACGGGCCGGTTCGATGTCCTTCTGAGGAAGCGGTCCCCGGTTGTGGTGTCGGGAGGAGCGCGACTGGGAGCTCTGGATGGCGGCGACGTCCTGTGTGTCCTCTACGTCGGTTCGGATTGCGGCCACATCCGCCCAGGACTCCAGGCGGCGATCTGCGGCCGTAGATATTTCGAATTTGTAGGCAAGTTCGATGACCTGCTCCAGGGATGGGTCCTCTAACTTGAGGGCGTCATGCCGGAGTGCGGCATCTGGTGCAGCCTGTATGATGTGATCACGCACCATGTCGTCGGCGTAGGATTCGTGGGAACAACGAGTTTGAAACTTACATTTTCTGCTAAGGCCTTGGAGTTCGGCCGCCCACTGGCGATACGTCTGATCGGGCTTCTTCCGGCATTGATAGAATTCGACGCGGGCCGCGACGACATGGCACCGGCGTCTGTAGTATGCATTCAGTGTCGTACAGATGGTCGTGAAGGTGAGGGTGTCGGGGTCTTGTGGCTGAAGTTTGGTGAGCAAGACATACATCTTCGATTGGTTCCAGGAAAGGAAATATGCACGCTGGTCTTCTTCTTTGGATATGTGATGAATTGCGAAGTGTTGTTTTATACGCTTCTCGTAGGTCTCCCATTCTTCGACGTCGTCGTTGAATGCTAGGAACGGAGGCGGGGCCGTGGGTTGGCGGAGATTCCTGACTTCCGCAATCAGTTGTCTCTGAGATTCGAAGAACTGATGTAGAAGTCCTTGGATGAACTGTTGCCATTCCGTAGGTGCTGCTGGCGTAGCCATGATGGTCGAGAGTTCTTATCCCAACCTTGTCGCCACTGAAGTGAACTACACTTAATGGTTCCTTGAGGTTTATTACTATGTACACAAAACACTGGTAAACAATAACAAATGTGGTACAGTTAGCGGATGACCGTCGAGAAATTTAGCCTGGTCCTGATCCGGGGTAGAGAGAGACGGCTTCTACTTCTCGCGAACTTCCGGTGGTCTTCTGTAGTTGAAGCTGGTTCCGCGGTCAGGCCGGAACTGGCGGTGGAGCGGCCGGCTACGCTTATATAGGCGGCCTGGCGCAGGAATTCCGTTGTGTGGTAGTACGGCGACCTCTGTAAGAAATAGTCCCACTTAGCCTCTAGATGATTCTATTTGTTTTGATGCCTCTGCGCCTGTTTGGAGTCGTATATGTATCCCGGCGTGCAGGCGCGTTGTGTGTGAGGTCTGCCTGGCAGGGGCCTTACTGGCAGACTGAACACAATCCTCCATCCCTTCCTATCTAGTGCTAACCTCTTCATCTCTACATATCCCCTACAACCCACGTCCTCAATTATATGCTTCGGTAGCCTACATGAATTTACTTACCTAGTAGCTTGGGGTAACATAGGAGTCATCTGTTTCATTGAGACCTGAAAGTAGTATTCTTCGGACACGAAGAGTAAATTCGAAGAACGTGGGTTTTCTCAAGTATTTCGTAACTTATAGGCAGACGCTGGTGATAGAATTTCTATAGAGTACATGCCTCACCAAACAGCTCTTTCCCTTAAATTTCAACGGACTCGTAGTTTAGCTCAAATCCAAAATTCTATGAAAGCAAACTCATTTCACCAGGGTCAGCTTATTAACGCTTTTTCCCGATTCTGACCATCTCGATGCTAATGTAAGAACTTAAAATCGATATCCAGTGAAAATAAAATTCTCAGGGTTATTCCTCCACTACAATCTGATTTAGCAGGGCTGTGTTGGTAAAATTGTGGAAACTAAAATAATGGAGTGATTTCCTGAAACCACGAAATTCAAAGTCCAAATGGCTGGACGAGGATTCGAATCTTGCGTCCTCACCCACCACGCTTACTACGTAGTACTGAGGTCCCTGAGTTTACCGTGGTATCTAAGCTACCAAAACATATTGGTATAGAAAACATTACACAGCAAACAATGACGTGATATTACTACGTTTTATTGGCACACACTGATACGAACTAAATAACACACACATCCGTATAAACTTTCTATTTCAATAGACATGATAGTCTTCGATAATCAGAAGAAGAAAAAATCCTGTCAGAGCATGACATTACCACCATGATCCAAATGATTTAGAGGGCAAAAACTACGCATAGTTGGCAATATCACAACGATACGGTATGCACTAAGTATGTTTTTTTTTAAAAGAGAAAACAGACACCTCACTCAGAGACAATTGGCATGCACTAAGTCACCAATACTGAATTCATTTAACTCCTGTATCTGATCGTGTGATCATATTCTCTTAGTAATATAGTATTTACCGGTAGAAAACGTAATACCCTGTGCTAATGTACAATTTGTGAGACATATAACTGAAATCAACCGTTTCGTTGATACCTTAAATCGATATTCGTGGAGCACAGCACTTTATGGTGGCGAAACATGGACTTTAGGAATACCGGAAAGAAGGAAAAATGCAGCATTTGAAATGTGGTGCTGCAGAAGAATGCTGAAAATTAAGTGCAGAGACAAAGTAAGAAATTAATGAGCTTTGGAAATGATTGGTGATGAAAGAAGTAACAAGTCCAATATAATAATATATACATAAGATAAAATCAAACAAGTTACACGCAAAGACAAGCATCAGTTAAAAAACAACGTGAGGCAAGGTTGTAGTCTATCCCTGGCCTTTTGAAGGAAGCATCCCTGCATTCGCCTGGAGTGATTTGAGGAAACCAAGGAAAACCGAATTCTGGATGCCCGGAGAGGGATTCAAACCGCTGTCCTCTCGAATGTGAGGACAGAACGTTAGCCGGTTCAACACCACGTTCGACGAAATGTAGCAGAAATGATACCTATACTAGTATACTAAATATATATAAATAAATAAAAAATAGGATCGAATACAATTTGAGAAGTAAGTGAATTCTGTTACTTACGGTAGGAAGAAAAATTACAACCAGAAAAAGAGAAATCTTTTAGTTTCAAATATTGATCTGGGAATTAGAAAAGACTTTTTAATACTCTATGTGTGGAGCACAGCACTTTATGGTAGCGAAACATGGACTTGAGGAATACCGGAAAGAAGGAAAATCGAAGCATTTGAAATGTGGTGCTGCAGAAGAATGCCGAATTGTACATTACTTTTTATCATAAGAGTATTTTCAGTACGAATGAATAAATGGTCTTCATACACGATGTTCAAGGCACGCTGTCATTGATACGGTGACAGACGCCTACTTCTACCTTATTCGTCGAAAAACGAATTATGATTGTCCCATTGGTGACAGCGGACATACACTCCAGATCGTAGTGCATATGAATTAGACTGACAAAGCGATTTTTAAAACGTCTGGTGTAGGGAAACGAGTTTCGTAGAAGGTGTTTTTTTTCCCCTCTGCGCAATCTGCCGTCACACATGCCGGCTTTTTATGTGTTGGCGGCGGGATCTTCCGCTCCGCACCCCTGCGCGGCCCGGCGCGCGGCGGCTGACTAATAGCTTCCGCTCCACCTCTGCGGGGCCGGGCGCGCGGTACTCAGTCAAAACGTTAGAATACGTATCTTTCGAACCAGTACTCAGAATTAAATGAAATAAACGGCATTAGAATAGTGAGAAAATGTAGATATTAAACGATACCCCACACCACTAGTACAAATTAAGAATGTAATACTTGCCCTAAAATACCGAAGCCAGGACCCTAAAATAAAAAGAAAAAGTGAATATTGTACTGTATTTCGAGCGTAAGACCAAGTAATTGAGGTTAGTACCATGACCGCGTAGAAAAAATAAATAATAATCCTCCATTTGCATATTATTCCCATTTATGACCCGTAACAACGTGGCACGTGGTCTTATTTGCATATTATTCCCATTAAGACAGATTTATGACTAGGGCGAACACCTGCGTCCGCTGGCGGCACGTGCGCGGGGTCGGGTTACGCTGCGACGTGGCCTCATTTATATATTATTCATATTTATGACCTCTAACTCGGGTTATGAAGTGGCCTGACGAACACCTGCGTGGTACGTTCGCGGCGGGGAGGGGGGAGGGGGAAAATACTGGCCACAAGTGGGCTCACTCCCCCTCCAGGCGAACACCTGCGCGACGTGGGTGGTCCCGGTGATTAATGGCCTTGTTGACAGCTTGATGACAGGTGCTGATGATTTATGGTAATTAGGTCACGCGCCCTGACCCCTAGAATCCCTTTGATGGCGCCAACTCCCCTTACCCCACTACTATCGTCCATTCCTCTTGCCATTTTTCCTTGGCTCTTACTTTGATGCTATGTGTTATATCCGAGATCGGGAGTTGCATGTCGATTACCTCTCCTTCATGGATAGCTTGTTTTGCCAGGGCGTCCACCCGTTCGTTATTCTCGATGCCGCAGTGAGATGGGATCCACATCAGAGTCGTCGTAATGCCAAGTTCCCTGTTGCGTTTTAACTGTTGAAGAATTTCCAATACAATAGTTTGATTATGGCTATTCCACGTAATATTTTGTAAGCTTTTTACTACGCTGAGGGAGTCCGACAGGATGACGACTTTGTCCATGAAGGTACTTTGACTACATCTGATGGCTTCCAGCAGGGCTTTTGCTTCATCTGTGTAGATGGATGCCTCTTCGGGTAGCGAAAATTGAGACGATTTACCTGTGTTGGGACAGAAGTATGCCACTCCTACTCTATTATTTCCAGTGGTTTTCGATCCGTCTGTGAATATTTTAAGAGTGCTATTGTCTGATTTTGATAGGAATCTGGATACCTTGTGGACCAAATTTCCGGATTTGTCTTCCTCCCAGAGGATTGTATGGACTCTTTCTAGCTGAAGCTCGAAAGGTTCTTGAAAGATCGGTAGCATGTTATACGAGGATAATTTGTCTTTGTATTTTAGCCAAAATTTGTAGGCATTTAATAGGGGAAGACGAGCTCGACTTTTCCCTCTATTTGCTATTGTTGATTAGTCTCTCGAGACGTTCATGAATTGGGTGGTTATTGAGTGATAGTCTTACAGTTAAAAACTTTTCAGATAGGTATGCTCGTCGAATGTGGAGCGGAGGTTCGCCTGATTCAACTAGTAATGCATTTGTGGGAGTGGACCGAACGGCTCCTAAGCAGGCTCTTAGGCAGCGTGATTGTAGCCTCTCCAGTTTGTTCAGGGCATCTTTTCTAGCGTTTTGATAAAACATGCTGCCATAGTCGATTAGTGGTCTGATCAGAGATCGATATATGAGGAGTAAGCTTTGGGGGTGGGCGCCCCACCAGACACCTGATACCGTTTTTATTATGTTGAGGCGGGATATGGTTTTTGTTATCAGTTGATCTATGTGTTGGGCCCAGTTGAGGCGGTGATCCAGTATCATCCCGAGGAATCGGCCTTGTCTTTTCAAAGCTAGACTATATGCCCCCAACTGTAGGTTGCTGGAGTTGTAGAGGATTTTCCTTTTGGAGAAGAAGACCACTGATGACTTTGCGCTTGATAGATCTAGTCCGTTGTTATGTGGCCAAATAGTAAGGGCTGAGATAGCTTCGCTCAAAAGAGTGAGGACTTCATCCTGAGTATCGCTAATGGCGTAGATCACCACGTCGTCTGCGAATTGTAAAGATATGATTCTGGTCGGAAGATAGGAATTAATGTCCATTGAGTATATCAAGTATAGAAGCGGGCTTAATATAGCTCCCTGAAGCAGTCCTTGGATGACTATCCGAGGACCTAGTTTGTTCTTCTTTGATCTGACGTATATTATTCTCTCTGACAGGAGGGAGAAAAGTCCTGCCACAAATTTCTTCGGGATTCCTAGCATTTGCAATTTGTGCATGAGGATGGATATGTTAACATTGTCGTATGCAGATTGTATGTCTAGGAAGATCGCTCCGAGGTATTGTTTATTAAGAAATGTGAGGTTGATGTCTGAGGTCAATATAGCAAGTTTGTCTGTTGTGTTTTTCCCTTTTCTGAATCCGGTTTGGGAGTTAGGTATCAAGTTCTTCGTTTCCACCCACCATTCTAATCTATTTTTTATTAGTCGTTCTAGCGTTTTTCCTACGCAGGACATAAGAGATATGGGTCTGTATGAAGTTGCTGCCAGGGGGTCTTTGTTTTGTTTTAGCACAGCAATTATGACTTGCGTTCTCCATTCTAGTGGAATTGGTTCATTCATCCAAATCCGGTTGAAAGTATCTAGAAGTAGCTGCAGGCCAGATTGGGGCATGTTTGATATCATCGAATAGTGGATACCATCTATCCCAGGGGAGGTGTCAGATGATCGCTTGAGGACTTGATGTAGTTCTTTCATGTCGAACGGCCTGCACAGAAAGTGGTCGGAAGGTTCGTCAGGGGTTAATCTGAAGTTTGCTTCTTCCCTCGGTACTGTCGCAGGGGCGATTCTGTCCAAGATCTCTTCCAAAATCGATGCGTTGATAGCAGGGGCGCCCGTGTTGAATTTATTATTCTTGAGGCTTCTCACTGTGGCCCAGATAGAGGAAACGTTTGAGTTCTTTCCCATGGTTTCGCAGTAACTGATCCAGCTTAGGCGTTTTTGGTTTTTTAAAATCTTTTTGGTCCTGGCATTGGTCTGTAGGAATGCTATGTAGTGGTGCAGATCAGAACTCTTTCTGTATGCGGATAGTGCGAGACGTCTTTGGGCCACTGCTTTGGAGCATAATGGATTCCACCATAAAGGTGGACGGTTTTTCCTAGTGTTGTCAAAATTTTTCCGACGAATTGCTATTTCAGCTGCTTCTGAAATTATATTTTCCAGATTTCTGTAAGTTTCGGTGCCCGTGGAGTATTCATTGGTTTGGCTTATTTTTTCCTCCATTAGTCTCCTGTAATGGGTCCAGTCCGCTCTATTTATGTTCCATTGGATAGTTGGGTGGCTTGCGATATCCTTCGTGTATGAGCAGCCAATTGTTAATAAAATAGGGAAATGGTCTGATCCCATTGGGTCTCTCTGAACTTCCCAGTTAGAAATAGAGGCCAGGTTAGGTGAACATAAGGTTAAGTCCACAGCCGAAGGAAATTTACCTGGTTTGCGGAGCATGGTAGGGTTACCGTCGTTTACGATTATCAGGTTGTAATCTTCCGCCATATCGGTAATTATCGTACCACGTGGGTCGTTGTAATGGCACCCCCAACTCTTATTGTGTGCGTTGAAGTCTTCACTATAGTGAATGATAATTGGTTTGCTCGGACCCGTACAGCCACTGCTTGGAAAGGTAAATTATCCGGGTTGAGTTGGACTGGGTCGTGAGGCACGGTGTTGTGTACCATTATGGTCACTCCTCCTTTTCCGTCTGCTCTATCATTTCTGTAGAGGGTGTATGAGTTGAACGTGATTTTTGTGTTTGGTTTAAACCATGTTTCAGATAACACCACTATATCTATTCTGCTACGTATTAATTCTGTAATAAGGCTCTCTCTATTTGACCATACCGACCTCCCATTCCATTGAAGTATGTTTAGCTGCTGAGAGGTTAAAGAATTGCTTGTGTTGCTGTCCATAGTTGGGTGGTTTAGGTTCCGTTGTTGGTTAGTATTTCCTGTAGTTGATTGCCGATGGAAATCGGGTCGATTGGGCCCCCTGATCTGGCCACTTCGATCATGGAAGTGATAAAAAACAGAAGATTTTCAATTAGTGGAGAGGATTTGCTAGTTGGAGTTGTAGTTACTGTACTCCCTAGAGTTTGAGTTGAATCTAAAGTTGGAGAATGGGTTGTTGGTTCCCGCAGGTTATTGAGTATTGGGTTTATTGGGCCATCACTCCTCCAGAAAAGATGACTGGGGATATTGACTCTGTTTCCCGCTGCTTTGGGAGGAACCGGGTTTGCTTTTGTCCGGCGGCGTGAGATAGTATTTCGAATATTATCATGAATATGTTATTGGTATACTTGGCCGCTGTTACCGTCGTGCGCTATAGAGGAAGTGGGAAGGACAGTTGGCGGGGGCGGTTGGCTGGGTACTGCAAGAGTAGGAGCTTCCTTTAGGAATTGATTGCCTATTTCGACAGGATGCGGGGTGGGTGCTGCTATGTTAGCAAATGATCGTGGATTCACGGGTGGAAACCAGAAATGAGTACTGTTATTTACCATTTTTTGCTTTCTCTCCACTCGCTGTTTATATTCTGGGCACACCCGGTCTGTAGATAGGTGGTTTCCTTGGCAATAATTACAGTGTGGCTGGACATCTGCGGTACAGTTTTTTAAGATTTGGGGTCCTGCGCATCTGCTACATCGGGGTTGGCTTTTGCATTGGGTTTGGGTATGATTATATCTAAGGCAGTGGTAGCACTGGAAGACAGGTGGTACATACGGTTGCACTTCGCATTCCGAACAGGTAGACAAATTGGGGAAGTGTTTGTGACTGGAAAGTTAGCATGCACACTGGAAGAGGGCGGATCTGGCTACCATTTTCAACTATGGCTTTTTTTGTGAATCTAACCTTTAAAACTGGGAAGGGAGAGGCTATTTCGCTTAGGATTTCATCTGGGGATAAAGTGGTATCAATATTCCGAATTACTCCCTGCTTCCTGGTCATATAAAAAGGGATGTATGCGTCTAAAAGGTTGTCCTTA
>JARYHS010014103.1:0-43076 GCA_031002005.1 Vandiemenella viatica | reverse complement strand
AAGTGAGATAAATGGCTCGTGACACAAAAACGCATTGGAAAAATATTGATACTATTGCTCTTTAAGGGTCGAATTCCGAAAAAAATTTGTCGTAGTATATGACGTCACTAAAGCTGAGATTTTAATATTTAAAATAATACTTCATTAAATGATTTTAGATAGGTATCCAGGGAGATAAATGTCTCGTAACATAGAAAACCGCATTTTAGACATATTGACATTTTTCCCTTTAAGGGACAAATTGCGAAAACTTTCTTTCTTAAAATATAATGTGACCAAAGTGGAGACCATAAACTTGAAAATGACACCTCATTCATTGATTTTGGTTAAGTATGAAGGAAGATACAGGCTTGTGACAAAAAATACCTTATAGAAATAATATATATGATATTAGCAGTGGGTTGTTTTGATTGAAAATTATGTCAAACTTACTTAAAAAATTGTGCTTTTATTAAAATACGGTGCTACCCAGAAATTTTGCCTATTTCAGTTTTGCCTTTTCCAGTCTTTATTTCGTTTACCATCTCATTCATGCCTTCTTTTGTCTCGACTACACCCTGACGCATTAAAAACATTCACTTTAAAATTATTTTTAAAATACTTCTCTTCAACCTAGGAATCTCAAACTACTGTCATCTTATTTCCACAAAAAGATCTTTAATCTGGTATGATTTTCTTTTAATTACTAGTTTTATTCGTGATTTGTCATTTTTTTATTTACTGAGAAACTACGTTGAAACTCACCATATATAGTTTAAATTCTGTAACCATATTTTGGACTTCTAAGTCAAGATCTGTTACTTTCATCCCTGTATTTTGATTCATTGACTACTGTTCCTTCACACCAAATCCATTGATCATTGTATCATCTACACTACAAAGCTCATTTGTTATGAATCTAAGATTTCACATAACTCCCTTTAGAAAATTCATACGACAGTGAGACTACCACCAATGTGATTGTAATGTTCTCTTCTGTACCTGATAATTTTATCTTTTGGGGGTGGTATCACTTTGGGTAACTTACCTAAACTGATACCAACCCTTCTCCCTTTTCATTTTCAGCTGCCTATAAAGCCAACTATGTTACACACAGCATGCTTCCAAGTGCCCTTGTTTTTGCTGTGCAGTCAAGTCATGAATTTGGCAGCTACCCTTGCGATAATCTTCACTTAAAATTAGCTGAACTGAGCTCCAAGTCCCTGAAGACAGCTCCACAACTTCTTCAATTGTATGTTGTTGATCTTTTAGGATAGGTTCATCAATTATTGTTACATTTTCATCGGTTCAGGCTGTTGAAGGCCATCCAGAATGAAATTAGTCATCAATTGACATTTGAACTCTTTTGAGATGGGAAAACCACTCAAAAATTGTGGTTTTCCCCATGGCATCATGTTTGTACGCTGTTTGCAACATCTGAAGAGTTTCTGTGCCAGTGTTTCTGAGCAGGAAGCAAAACTTCACAGCCATGCATTGTTCATGAGTACCAACCATCGCAAAACTGACAAAAAATCATGAAAAAATTGACACCTGTCAAACACAACCTTCTCTTGTGATAACAATTGACATATTGACTTGAGGACAGAATGACTAAATGCTCCAAGTGGTAAAAATCAGTAATACAAAAACTCCACCCTCTACAACATCAGTTGATTACAGAGTTTCATTGAGGCAGCATATTCAAAGGCTGGATGAGGAAAGAATTTCACTTCTGGCAATGAAGTATAGTTCAGATTGATGCAGAGATGTTTGTGGATGGTGTTAAAATACCATTTGAAGGCAGAACAGGCATTAATGGCTAATCCTTGAAGTGAAGAAAAATTTAGTTCAGAGGGCAATGGATGGAAAGGAATTTACGATAGGTCTGAAATTATACTTCAAATAACATATCTCTTGAAATAACATATATCTTCATAAATACTTTCTCATTCTAAGAAGAACATTCAAAATTACAACTGTATTGCAGAATGGGATGTTAATCATGCTTTATCTACGAGACATAAAAGCAATTGTCTCATTCTTATATTATGAACTAAAAATCTCAAAACAAATTAGTTTACAGACTACTAGTAAGACATAATAACCTCAGTTCAAAGACACCTGCAGAAATTCAGAAAACTGTGCATGTACTGATGATGATTATACAGTTTTGATGTTGATGTAAATACCAATAACATACATTATACAACTACTTAAAGTAATCTCAACAATCATGTAACATTGGGCCCTCATTATATACTTTCCATCAGGAAGCAGAGTAAGAAACTGTAATGGAATTTACAGTGTACCTTGTCAATCTCTATTACATGACAAAAAGCAACAAGGGAAATAGGGGGAACAAGGGGAAAAGGAGTAATAACAAGTTCACAGGGGAAGCATGCTGGGTTAGCTCATAGTGTGGTAGCATTTATCTGCATGTTACGGACAGAGCAATGGGATGAAATTAGCCCATTAGACCAGCAGTGTAGTAATCATAATGTCTGTGGCATTATTGGTCAGGAGACCAAGGTGTAGTTTGGCCAGTGTTTTGACAAAGTTTCAATTTTGCCACACATGTACCAACATCATGGCTACCTTAAACTAGCCTGGTGGTCCTACTGGGTAGAGGGGACCTACTGTTTAACACAGATTCAAATCATGTGTATAGACAAATAATAACAGTTACTTCTGAAGCGCTGAGTAACAAGCAGAAAACCAAAATACTGAAATGAAGAGAGTAATGAGAAGTTTGCCCAAGAAACTGATGTATGGCACTCACTCTAAAAGAAATAGTAAAGGACTTTTATTTTTTGTTTCCAGAAAGATAACTGGTGAGATTCTTTTCTTTGATATGTTTTAATGATCATCACCAGTCATTTGTTAAAAGAAATCAAATTCAGATATCCAGGGATTTTTATTTACATCAAGCTTCCATCACATCCTAAATGTCAAGTAGGAGACAAGAAAATTAAAGAATTTTCGATTGATAATTCATTTTATTCCATTGAAGAATTACTTTGAAATTTATATGCGAAATAATATCCAGTTCTTTTAAAAATGCAATTGCTGTACATATTATTCTGTGACAGTGTATCTTTTGGTGTTCACATCTGTTTTTTAAGTGATGATTTCGCTGTAAATTCACACCTTTCCATATCTCATGCAGTTAGGTTCCTATAGTGGGATCTATGAATATCATACAGTATTGTTTTGAAATGGACAGTTGCATGTCATAAATATAAGATATTTTCTTTACTTGGAAGAAATTTGGAGCTGAAGTTATACTCACCTCTGTAATTTTATAAAAACTGGCAGGATCATAGAGAGTTATCATACTATCATTACTTAGCTTACTTTTTATTGTTATAGTGGATATTAGTCAGCTTCCCATCAAGATGTAAATCAGTTCTTATTGCTGAAATATTTCTGTAAAAGATCCACTAAACCTCATATTTTACAAACAGAATATCTGAGAGAAATGAACATGACAAGGTACTACAGTCGATTAAATTTTATTCGTGCCAGAACTGCCCTCTTGGTCAATAAAAATGTAATGGCAGTACTGCAGACAATCTCTAAATATCCACTGCTTCTGTAGCACTCTTTTCTCTAAGTGTAACAACCAACTTAAAGAATTTATAGCAGGAAAGTCCTACCAATCCTATACTGATAAAACAAAGATCATTACAAAGATTTTGAAGTATCAGTGTTTCAAGTTTTAATATGCAAACATTACAACGTATTCATAAGCTCACAATATTGCATTTGTGTTAAATGAATTCACCTTCTTCTGTTTTCCTCCACTTATTTCCTGAGTAAACTTTCCTGCTAGTACATTAATAGTAACAGCAGAAGAATTAAAGCACTAAATTTTCTACCAATAAGTTTCCAGCTAAAGACAAATTACTCAAGTTTATAGTGGCTGAAATTTGACAGGAGAATAAACTTGATATATTCCCTCTAGATACTTCATTTCTAGTGCACAGATGACAGCAAGAACATGTTAAACATTTCAGACAGTCAGATACTTATCATTCTAGGTAACACTTAAGTGCAGGTAAACAGTAGCGGATCTACACTTTTTTGGGCTAGGTAAAATCTTTTTGATTCCACTTCAAACATTATTTTGCTGTCTCTAGATGTTGTCGCTACCTGGGGAAGTAATGAAGCTATAAAAAGTTTGCTGCCACATAAATTTGCCATTTGTCGACCCTTCAAACATGATTTTTGTCACATCCCTGAATTTGCCACTCTGGCTGATTTGCTCCCCTCCTCCTTCCCCCTAGATCTGGCACTGCAGATAAATGATCACGTATATTTTAAATCGGCCATTGAGGAGAAACACATCAATGAGAATTATCTAAACCAATTTTTGACCCTATGAGAGTAAGCATGATCAGAGTTCATTTTTTGACACCATTATATTATAAGACCCTCCCTGACCTTATCAATCAGACACCCCAACATTTCTCACCATCTGTAAATATAAAAAAATGAAAAATTTCTTTAAAAATTCAATTCTAAAAAACTCTTGCTGAGTGAAAGAACTTGTGTATTTCTGTACAAGATGAATGAATCAATTCTTTAGTGCTATTATTATAATTCACTGGTATTCATCTTGTAACAGAAATTAAAAGTGTATTGCAGAGTTGTGATAAATGACTGAAATTTGGCCCAAGTATCCCCATATAAAGAGTATTAAATTATTAAAAATTTGTAAGTTTTACATGTAAGAGTATAAGAATTATGGGGCTATTTATTGTGCAAAATTGCTATGTTTTTTAGCATACAAGTGGTGAAAAGCGTGGTGTAACATGACTCTTTTTTGTCCATAAGTTCTTACTGGCCAAATACGCTAAGGCAAAGAGTGATCACCCTCTACACACAAATGTCTAACTGTGATACAGGTAGGAGGAGTGGTGTGTTAAAATGGGTGCACTATATCATGCAATCTCCCAAAGGATTGGCTGCAGCCCAATGTCAGTACACAGACTTGTTGCATAGTGGATAAAAGAAGGCTTTTATACTTCTACATCAGGCTTGGCTCATACAAAAGGATAACAGCATGTGAAGATCAACAAATTTTGTGGGTGTCTATTGTTAACAGACAGGTGGCTACAGGCCAAATCCGAGCAGTGGTAACAGTCACCTCGCAGACAAATGTAAACCAATTGCTTAAGCTGGGTTACACTCTCGGACCCCCATGCAATGTGTCCCATTAACCTTATTTTATTGCCTCCATTGTCTAATATGGTGTAGTGCAAATCTCAAATGGACATATGAATGGTATACTTTTGTGTTTAGAGACGAGTCTTAATTCTGTCTGTGGGAAAGTGAAAATCTACACCATGTATGCAGGCATAGTGTAGAAACAGCTTACCCTTCTGTGATTTCAGAACATCCACTGATGTCATGGTTCTGGGGCAATCAGCTTTGACAGCAAGACTGAAATGGTTGTTGTTGAGGCACAATGACAAACCACCACTATGTGCACAGGTTGCTGCACCGTAATGTGATACCCTTCATGTCCAACATCCAAATCGCATCTTCCAAAAGGACAATGCCCATCCTCATACTGTGGTCATCATAACACAAGCTTTGCAAGGGTTTACAATCACAATTGATTTGTCCACAATGCAGTATGCCTGGGATGCCAGGAGTAGACACATTAGATCGCATGGTCACCCAACACAAACAGTACAATGACTGATTGCACAAGACATGCAGGCATAGTGGGACATACCCCAAGAAGACATCTGAACACTTTATTGATTCAATGCTGGCAAGGAATGTATAGGTGTTCAAGGTGGGCACACTTCTTACTGAGCTCAGTATATAAAGGTAATAAACTTAGCCTGATCCATTTCAATTTGTTATCATTTCTTCTGGGTATGACCCTGGATATAGGTACATTTCCTAAAATTCCACCATTCCTGTCTGGGTGTTGCACTTATAATTTCTGCCAGGGTATGACCCAGATTCCTACTCACTGTAATCCTTTAAATTAATTATATTTATTGCTGAGATTAATATGTATTCATTGATAGTAAATCTGTAAATACAGTGTCTGGAATGTTAATTAAAGGAATGTAATTAAGTGTTCTGTTTAAGTTAAAATGTTTTTGAATGAGATTCTGCCCATTTGAAATTTTGTAAATTTGTTGTTAAATGTTTGTAAATTTTTTACTATTTTTGTTTAAAAACATTTTATTGTCATTTAAATAATTTTGTATTCGTTTTAATTGTTTTTGTATGATTTATATTGTTGGAGCAATTGTCAGCACCCATGAAGCATTAGTTTGTGCTTTTAATTTTCTCCTAAACATTCTATGATGCTTCTAACAATAATTGCAGTCAAGCCAGATTGCTTTAAACAGTGCTAAGACCGAATGCTATGTCATTTGTTATTGTAATGTGCTTTAAATCCTTGGAAAGAAGTCTGATTCCAAGTTTTATGTATGTTTTACTGTGTATTTCTATGAAATAAAAGTATAGCAAAAAGTTTATTGATATGGTTGTTATTTAAGAAATTTAACAAAATACTTTGGGGAAGTATAAACCTACTGGTGACTGGGTTGGCCTGCAAAATCTTTCTTAAAGAGTACAAAGCTCTAAATTCTGAGTTGTTTCAGAATCTTTTTATACAATTGTAAACTTCCATAAACAGTTTCTGGCGAAAGGTTGATATGGGAATACTATAACTCTGTAAACACATTAAAGCTAGAATAAATTTATTATAAAAATATTAAGTTATTCATACCCATAATTAGACTGATGACTATATCCTGTGTATCTCTGATGATCTATTTTATGTTCCATACACTAATTGACTCCCTAACTATTAATGAATATTATTTCTCGACAGGAGGGAGAAATGCATCAGCCTTCAAGACTGCAAGTCAGCGTGCATCACTGTGTTTACAGGTATCCCTTACCAAGGGCCGGCGCTAGGGGTTTCGGGCCCAGGGTAAAATTGGCGACCTTTTTTTTTTTTTTAGCTCTACGAACTAGCCGGGCGACAATGGGATTCTTGGCTTCGAGGCCTGGGGGCCCCTGTAGCCGGTGATCGGGGCCCCCCATCAGCCGGCAGGCCCGGGTAAATTTGACCCACTTACCCCCTCCCCCCTAACGCCGGCCCTGCCCTTACCATCATTTAGTGTTTGAGATTTTTTTATAATTGGAGGTACCTGATAAACAATCTTCCATTATTGTTTGTAGCATTCCTTAAAATCTCCTATCTATGCTTCCTGCTTCAACATCAGAACTTTGTACCACCATATGTTAAAGAATTGAACCTTTTTGCTATGATTTATTGAACATTAAGCCTAGAGACACATGAATAATATAAAATAGAAACAGGAAAATTTAAATGCAGCTGATAAAAAAAAGTTACTTAAAAAAATTAATATATTGAAAATGTATAAAATCAGTTAATTACAGGAACAAAACTAAAAGGAAGAATGAAAGGAATTTTTGGGAGCTGAGATATCAGGCAACAATCTCTAGTGAAATGCCGGGAAAAGTGAGACAAGTGAAAAAATGTCAAAACAGGAACATAAAATCAGCACACTCACTTATACTAAAAACTTAATGCAGAAGAAAACAAAAATAAGAAATGCAGTTTAATTAACAATTATCAATGTGTTCAGAGTAGGAAACCACTATCTACCTGAGATGTTTTTATAGGATATTGATGAAAACTTAACTTTATTTTATGAGGTTTTATATTTTTGCTTGGTTTGAAAAAGTCAATTTTTATCTGAAATAATTACATGTAATTGGCAGAGATTTACAGAAATATAGATTAAGACTCATGTGCACATACATGAACACTCAAGCACACACACGTTTTATTGAATTCTGTCATAATGACAATGAAGAGCAATGTTAACCTCTCACTCTTTGCGTTTAAGAATGATGTTATTTTGATAGTAATATATTCGTCCATTGTACAGATAATTGTATCCGTGTTAGTATCAATTGTTACAGTTATGTCTAGGTGTAGAGCTGCAGATTTACAGATGGACTTTGCACTCCCATTCTTTGTACCTTTGACACAGTGAGCTATTAGATACTACCCTTCATTTCTTGCTGAAAGGCTCCTTTCCTGATCTTCCCCTGTATTAATATATGTAAGATGCATCACTAAACGAAGTCAGATTAGAAATTTTTGTGTGTTCACAGTATCATTGTAGTGTCATGGATTTTCAACTTGTTGCTGTCATCAATGATATGTATTTGATCTCTAAGTATAAAAATAGAATAAATAAAATTGTGATTGAAACATCAGGCGTTTTCATAATTTGTTATAAGGCTCTTGTTAATTTTTAATGATGGATTTTTTTTCCTTTCAGCAAACATTTTATCTTCCAGTGATCAATAGTCTTCTCTGTTCAAAACACAGTAAGCCTCCACCACCACCTTTTCTTAAAATAGTGGGGAAAACTGGGTGGCGAGGTAACATCCCATTCTTTAACTATGTAGCTAGTAAATTTATTCACTATTTCCTAAAGCAAGATGTTCATAATAATAACGATGTCTCTTAATTTCATTCTCAGGTATCCAACTCATTTGGAACATACATCTAACTCCAGAGCATGCAGATATACAAAGATATGAATTGTTTAGCTATACAGGGGATAATTGTCCTTCTTCTGTTAATGATTGGAAGAAAATTGCAAATGTTATGGCTTCAACATTGCCAATGAAGGACACTGTGATCAAGGTATAGAGAAATGCTTGTTTCCGACTTGATTCTGAAACAAATAAATATTCACATACACAACATGTAAAGTAAGCTTAGTTAAACTCATGAAAACAAGATAATGAATATAAACACAGTATAACAGGAATAAAAAATACAAAAATTATTGTGCATGGCTTTTAGCCATTTGAATAATTATTTTTATAAAAAGAAGCCAAATGTATCTTATTCAAAATCATGGAAATGAAACGGTTAATGTACAGATCAAGAAAAGAGATAAAAGTTATTGGGAGGGTGGCTAGTTCATATGAAACATTTCATTTTGGAATTCTCTGAGTAGTAGTAGCCATTAAAATAATTTCTGTTCTCTTTTAGAAAGTTGAACAGACTTAGTATATGTTAGAAATAAATTACATAAAGATATATTAATGTTATTATTAATGTTATTGTGATATAGAAATCATGGATATAGTGTCAAATATCAAAATGGCATTCCTTCCAATCCTAACACACACTTCCCATTTGCAATAACTAGATATTTAAGTATTTACAAATGCATCAGACAGTGTATTAAACTGTGAGACACCACGAGTCAATTCATTCTTGTTGGAAGAAAAATATGTGTAAATAATTCTTTGTAAATATACCCTTTTATATATTAAATAAAATATTTCAGGTTTAACATCCTATGATTTCAGGGAAGTTTTGTTATATTTGCAAAGGTACTATACTTAAGTTAGTACATGGTATTTTAGTGTAGTAATCTTCTTGTTAGTTTTAGTGGAAGAAACTGGAAAACATGCAATGTATTGAGGAAAGAAAACTTATTGGCAGATTTGAATTGGCATAGAGGGGTATAAAAGAGTAAAAGATATAAATCTGATGATTATTTTTTAAATAAGGTCTGTTTTTTAAATAAGAAAAATTCTGTAAATGTGATGAAAATATATTTATCTCCATATTCTGCATACTTTCATTTACTTTTCTACACAATTTTCATTTTTGTTCAAACATTTGTCACACCATTCAACAAGTTTTTGAATTCCTGTGTCAAAGAAATGTGCTGCCTTTGAAGAAGCCCAATCAAGTGGTCAGGTCTTCATTTTCATTGAACTGTTGACCACCAAGGAAATCCTTTAAGAACCAAAACAGTTGAAAATCCCTAAGTATAATATCTAGACCATAAGATGGAAGATTCAATTGTTCCCATCCAAAAGACCTGATTAGACATTATTTTTGGGCAGAAACATGTGGCATAGTATTGTAATGGATCAACTTCACACCAGAAGACGGTAGACCTTGTTTTGTATGGCATGCTGGAACTTTCTCAAGGTCACACACTGTGCATCAGAATTTACTGTTGTGCCTCTCTTTATAAAATCCACTACCAAACTCCCTTTCCTTCTTTTCTTTTTTTCTTACTGTCAGAGCTTGGATGTAGTGACAATTTAAGACTTGTGAAGAAAATTTATGTTCGAACTTATTAACTTAACTTCTCGTATTTGATTAATAATCTTCTTTCTTATGATTCATTTGACATTTATTCCCATTTAACTTCATTTGTAAAATTCCGAAGAATACCAAGGTCCTTTGCTTTCAGTAACATTATATCATCGATCAAAACCGTGAAGTAAACTACTTTGCTTGCACGTTCTTCTTGCTTCCTTGTTACCATCTGGTCTCCATAGATACCGATTTTTTCCCCAACAGTAATTATCATTCTTTTATCTCTTCCCTGAGTACTCTATTATGCTACAAGTTGCCATGACACTTCATGCTGAAATTGTGTGTTTGGTTGTCACTTTGGTTGGCAATGATAAGTGCTGCTTGGACTCAAGAGTCATATGCGACACTTAAGTCCTATCTCCTGTAATGATGTGGTCCACAAATTCATCTCCTTCCTGATGGTATCAAAAACGACGAACCATAGCACAATCTTTTTGCTTTTTAATCATCAGAAAGCAAACTTGGAACCCACCGATAACAAGATTTTTGATAATTCAGTTTCTTTGAAACAATGGTGTACAAACCTGACCTAGAAATCAGTTGATAACTGTGAAATCATGAATTGCAAGTCTTCTCAAGTTTTGTTACCCACATCACAAACCAAATCTTCAGAAATCTGACAAGGTTGCCCTGGGTGTAGCTGAGTTGAGCTTCCGCAGCCATTAACTTCAGTCACCTACTTTTCTGTTTAATTTGTTTGTAGCTTTGTTTTCGGATGTTTCAGGAGACATGGTTTTTGCAACGTGTTCCAGTAGGCATCAGGCTCTCAAAGAGATTCTAAATACTATGGCATCTCTTCAAGTACAGGTAAGGAGCATTCTAGCGAGGAATAGCAGTGTGCCAGAGTCACCAGAGGATAGTGATGTAGAACGAGCAAATGAGGATTGTCAGGTATCTGTTGCAGGGAACGTCTGGCACTATGTGGATCGGAGAAAGGCATCAAAATAACCAACAGGGAAGTGATATCTTGCCACTAAGTAATGTGTTTTCAGTTTTTGCAGGAGGTTGAATATTTTAGTGCAAATGGCCCAGAAGCACAGTAGGAAGATTTGTTCGGAGACCCAGAGTGATGCCAGGATAAGGTTTACTTATCATTGGCAGCTCTAACATCCAACATCTGGAGAAACCCCTATGAGACCTAGCTGAGAAGAATGGTGCAGACCCTCATACTAAGGTTCATTCTGTTTGTCTTCCAGGAGCAACTGTGCCACTTGTTATGGAGGCAATTCCAAAAGCAATTAGAGAATCAAACTGCCGTCAGTTAAGAGTAGCTGTGCACATCGGTACTAATGACTCATGTCATGTTTCTGTTGCAGATGTAGTTGAATCTATGTACAAGTTGGGCCACAAGGCATATGAATCAGCTCAGGAAAATTCAGTATCATTGCAGTTTTGCATTTGTAGTGTTGAGCCACGCATCAATTGTGGGGAAGCCATATGGTGGAAGATTTATAATTTGAATTGTAGTTTGCAGGAGCTTTGTCACAGAAAGAGCTAGGGCTTCGTCAACCTTCGACCGATGATAGCTGCCATCAGGGCCGGCGCTAGGAATTTTGGGGCCCAGGGTAAAATGGGCGATCTTTTTTTTTAGCTCTACAAAATGGTCGGACGACAATGGGTAGATTCTTGGCTTCATGGCCTGAGGGCCCCTACAATCGGTATTTGGGGCCCCCCATCAGCCGGTGGGCACGGGTACTTTTCACAAGCTTACCCCCCCCCCCCCCCCTAACGCCGGCCCTGGCTGCCAGCTGGGATGCATTTGACAGGTTGGGTATCCACTACACACCAAGAATGGCGACCAAGGTGGCTGGAAAAATATGGAACCATCTTGATATGAATTATTTTTTAGGAACACCGTGAGGCCCAAGGATCCCTCATTTCAGCAAAGAGGACACATCGATAACCTAGACCTTGGTTCTGGAAGTAACGGCATGAACAAATCGAGTTTTACAGCTCCAAATATATCACCCATTTTCATTTGGAATAAAAATAGTAAAAATGCGAATTTAAGCTCCACAGATACTGATACTAAGCAGCTAAGAATAAAGGTCATAAATTGTCAGAGTATTAAAGGGAAAGTAGCTGATTTCCATGCTGCAGTTGCGACTAATGATGTCAGTAATTACAAGGAACCGAGAGCTGGTTGACACCAGAGATAGAATCTAGTGAAATATTTGCTCCTCAATTCAATGTTTTTCGGAAAGACAGAACTAACTCAATGGGCAGAGGAGTGTTCGTGGCTGTTAATAAAACTGTCAATTGCTCTGTAGTAATTGAAACAGAAAATTTTTGTGAGTTAATATGGCTTAAGGTAAAAATTGGGAGAAATTTAAACTTCATGATAGGGTCATTTTACCGACCTCCAGATTATGGAATAGATAACGTGGAGTATTTTAGACAGTCACTTAGTAGTATTTCTCAAAAATTTCAGGGTTATACATTGATCATGTGAGACGATTTTAATATACCCTCGGTTAACTGGGACACATGTATGTTCAATTCAGGCAGAAGAGATAGGTTAATAACCAAAACGTTCCTAGAATCATTAGCGAAAAATTCTCTTGAACAGATGATCGAAGAGCTAACGCGAAGCGACAAAGATTCCTTGTCCATTTTGGATCTTTTTCTTACAAGCAATCTGGATGTTGTAGATACAGTTTGTATAGAAGACGATATAAGTGATCACAAGGCAGTTGTGGTAACTTTAAATTCTAGTCCGAATTTGAAGCATTAGCTAACTCATATATTGCTTCGATAAGGCAAATGCTACATGTATGGTCTGGCAAAAAATTTGAAATGTACACACTAAATACAGATGTTGAGGAACTTTGGTTTAATTTAAAAGAAATAATTTGGACCAGATTAAATCAATTTGTTCCTAAGAAGTTTATTAAGGTTAATAAGAACTTCCCATGGTTCAACAGCAAACTGAAATATTTGTTCAGGAGGCAAAGGCATTTACATGCCATGGTGAAGAATTTGGGGGCCTCATCTAAATGTGCTAGATTAGTCCACTTGTGAGTGGAAGTGCGTAAGGCAAAGGATGATGTGTTTAAGGAATTCCAAGCAAGGAATTTATCCGAAGATCTGATTACTAATCCAAAAAAGTTCTGGTTGTATATCAAAGTAATAAGTGGCTCGTGTAAGGTTATGCCGTCACTGATTAAGGAAAATGGGGAATTATCCAAAACAAGCATATAGAAAGTAGAAATTTTGAATAATGTACTTAAAAAAGTTTTCTTGGCAGAAAACTCGGAGATTCCAATAGTTAACAATCGTACCAACAAAATTATGAATGATCTCATTCTTGATGCCGAGGGAATAACTAAACTGCTTATGAATGTAAAAACCAATAAGGCTCCCAGACCAGACAGTATTCCAATAAGACTGTACTCTAGGTACGCAAAGGAAATTGTGCCGTATTTGATGAAAATATATACCGCCTCCTTGGATCAAGAAAAAATACCAGACAAATGGAAGACCGCCATCGTGAGTCCAGTGTTTAAAAATGGGAATGTTAATGATCTTCAAAATTATAGGCCGAGCTCGTTAACCTCAATATTTTGAAGGATTTTAGAACACATCATCTTTTCAAATTTGATGGAGGTGAGCTTTTAAACCCAAGTCAGAATGAATTCAGAAAAGGCCGATGTTGCGAAATACAACTTGCACTTTTAATTCACAACTTGTGCTGTATAATAAATTAGCAATCCCAGATTGAAAGCTTTTGACACTTTGCCTCACGCTAGATTACTTAGGAAACTTCGTGGTTACCACATATCTAGACAAATATGCGGTTGGGTTGCAGACTTTCTCTGTTGTTTCTCATATACATTAATGATTAGTGTGACACAATAAGTAGGATGAAAAGATTATTTGCCGATGACACTATTATTTATCATGAAATCACAACCTAGGATGACTGTGCTTTGTTACAAGATGATATTATAAAAATAATTGAATGGTGTAAAGACTGGCAGTTAGAGTTAAACCCTAAAAAGTGCCAAGTCATGCATGTAAGTAAAAAGGTGACACCATTTAGCTCTGAATATACAATTAATGGTACTGTCCTTAAATTGGTAAATTCCGCTAAATACCTAGGGGTAACAATCCGTAACAATTTGTTTTGGAATGAGCACATCGAGAATGTAATTAGGAAAGCAAATCATATGCTCCAATTTCTAAGTTGTAATTTAGAACAATGCACTAAGGAAGTTAAATCAATTGCATGCAAGTCACTAGTGCATCCTCACTTGAAATATTTTTGTTCTGTATGGGTTCCCCATCAAAAGGGGCAAATGGAGGCATTAGAGAAGGTCCAAAGAAGAACTGCCCAATTCATGACAGGTATATATAGTTGGATTTAAAGCGTAAGTGTGATGTTGAAGGAATTAGGCTGGGATGACCTGGAACACCGAAGGTGTCACTCTCAACAGAAGCTGATTGAAAAATTCTCGACTGACGTATTTCGGAATGACAGCAAACAAATATTGCTACCAGCAACATTTATATCTCGAAATGACCACGAAAATAAGATAAGAGATATCAGGGCAAGAACTGATTCATTTCTACAATCATTTTTTTGATGAGCGATTAGGGAATGGAATAGAAAGGATTTACCGGGCGAGTAAATTTAAAATCCGACAGAAGTAGCTTTCGATAAAGCACTTCAGCCATTTTGATCTGGGTTTTCCATGATTTTCTCAGATCAATCAAGGCGAATGTTGGGATGGTTCCTAACAATAGCCCATGGGCACCTCCTGCCATATCCCGTATATCACTTCCAAACTATTACCCTTTCGGATAGGTGCATTGCACCCTCCACCACACACTTTTAGTGAAACGTGGAGTAATAATAATAATCATACACATGAACCTTCCTGTCCTTGATAATTCTCATCCACTTTTTAACTACTTTCACTCATAGCATTATTACAATACCCATCACAAATCCAATGGTATATTTCCAATGCTGCATTACTCAAGAATCGAATTACAGATTGAATTTCAAGCTCAGTACACAGGCAGATGACAGTGATGGATCTAGGAATTTTTGGATCCACGGCAAAAACTGTGAGATTGCCGTCCATGCGACCACATTCTTTCCACCCACAGTGTCGCACCACTGCCTCGATTATCACCTATAGTCACCCTTTAAACATGAGTTTTCTGCCCCGGTGAAGTTGCTGCCTGGGGCAAGCACCCCGGTTTGCACCCCTCCCCCTTCCCTTCAGATCTGGCACTGACAGATGATATGGCTGAAAATTGCCTCTAAAACTTGCACAAGGCATGCTGGGAGCAGACAGTGATCACACATCAGTCTCACTCTTATTCACAAATGGACCTGGTTTAGGGAAAAAAATTAACTTTGTAAGTTGATAAACACTGTAGAAGCGATTATTAAGTTTGGAGGGTTAAAGAAGTTAATTCTGTTCTAGTTAACGAGATTTCTACGGCTTTAAGAGGGGGGTGTAGTAAATTTGGGATTGAAGGTGGCTGTCAATATTTAAAGAAAACAAGTCACTATCTATGTTGTGTTGGAATGAGTCCACATTAGATGCTTAAATGATTGTGGGTTAAAAATAATAAAAATTCCTTAAAAGTGTTAAAATCTACCCCATTATTTGAGGAAGACATTTAATGTATTTTTGTGTATCAAAGCTCTTTGGGAATGAGTTTGATAATTACCAATTTCTTGAGTTTTACAAGTTTGATCTTTTGTGTCCCACACAGTCTTGGAACATAAGTTATATGGAGTTAATTTATTCCGGAGCCTTGCCAACTCTGATGGTGAAGTCTGAAAGTTAAATTTATATGAAATATGTGGTGCTAGTTGGAGATATTCTCAAAAAGGACTGTGGAGTATTTTGAAATAGTGAATCATCTCCTTCATTTCATAGAAAGAACTATATAGCACCATGTGTCATTTATTTAGCTAAGCATAAGTATTCTTGTTGTAATACAAAGTGGTGACAGACAAAAGAAAGTGTATCATCAAAAGAGAACTTTTTATTATGATAAACTTCAAGGGACATAATCACACCTAACTTGGCTACAAAAGCTATCAGCTGAATTAATAATCATTTATTAAACAATTAGGGGGAAGTGAACAAAATTTCTTGTTATTTGACATGCAGATCCTAATTATACATGACAACTTGATTGGAGATAAGTTAAATGAATCAAAAGAAATAATATAATGTTACCCATATTTTTTAAAATTGTTTGCTCTTAAACAGATTGTTTAAATATATTTTCCATTTAACGTTAAAGATTTGTTTCATTCTTTTGTATATGTTCAATTTTTAGAAAATGTAATTTCTTTTATTTCATTTTATTTTCAATTAATTTAGATATGTTTTAGTACCTACATATTAAAATTTACTTATACTTGTATTCTTTTACAGTTAATTGCAGGTAAACATAAACACCACTTCACTGTGAGGGCAGTGGATGTTTATAACCGTGCTGGGCAGTTTAGTCAACCCAGTCATATATTTTGCTAAGAAATAAGTGCTGTACAGATAAAGAGAATAACACATTTATCAGAATCATATTTTTTATATAAAAAAGTACTATATTTGTTTTCATTAACCATCTGGCTTGTAATTTAACTTATGAGTATAAATGAAATTTTTTTATTACACTAAATATTTAAAATAAATAAAAATGTGGAAGAATATCTTTTCTTATTTTCATAGCATGAAAGCAATTTAATTGTTACTATAATAGAAAAGTTTTAATTTAATTGCACTGGAGCACATGTCCTGGTGGCAATTTACCTTCAAACCTGTATTCCCATTACATTCTTTTTTTTTAAATTCATTTGCACTAAACAATTTTTTTTTTCAGTCTCTTTGTTAAATTGTTAAACATTTTCATCTGTAATTTATTCCAATCCCTGGCATTTTATCTACAAAAGATGTTTCCCATTCCCTTACACCCAGTACTCCTAATTCATTTACTATTCATCCAACCCGCATCATCAATATGTGCCTATTACATTCACAGCACTCACCAGTCTCCTGTCTTCCAGTGTTTCCCAGACTAGCTCCTTTGGGTTTTCCTCCCTTATGATTTTATGCCTATTTTATGTTGAGGCTATTAGAGGTAGGAGAGGATTGGGAGCAAAGAATAGGAAGGAATTTGGTAATTGCCTTTTGAAGGGACAATTCAAAAATTAACCTGGAGTCATTTCAGGGAACCATGCAAATACCGATATTGGGTTGGACTGATGGGGATTCGATCCTTCTTCCTGAATGCTGGGTTCCTTTATTTTAATTACCAACTGTATTCTGTGGTGATTTCCACAGAGCAAATGTAACTTCTCACTTTTGCAACCACCCTAAATCCTGTATTTGATACCCAAAATGTGAGTCCCATACTATACCATCATAGTCAAGTAATATTCTGACCACGGTTTTGTAACCCGATTCCCTCACTTCCATAATACATCCTCCTTCCTCCCTCTACAGTAAAAGAAGGGTTTTTAAACCTCCCCACACTACACATAATTGAGTTTACTATCAAACATTATTCCAAGACATTTACACTTTAATAAATTTAGCAACTGGAATTTTTGATCATAAAAAAGCTTTATTTTTATCTTTCTACCTAATAAGCTGATTATTCTTGGTATTTGTCTTCACTCTGCATTGAACTACCTAGCTAGATATCTAATCCAGGAACCCTGCAGCTGTTCACAAGACTTTAATCATGTGAATATCATCATCTGACTGTCAACTACCAAACCAGTCATTCATTAGAATAATGAATAGCAATGGTCCCTATACACTATTCAGTGACACTACTTCTGATACAGCATTTTCTTCCCAACCTCTTTAGTTTCTAACTTTTAGGGAATCCTCCTGCTAATAATTCACTTTTCATCCACTCCAATATTTATCACCATTTTAAGGCATACTTGGTAAAATGATTTGGAAAGAACTTGTACAACACTATCAAATTGGCCTCTCTTGTAATCTCACTTGAAACATCATGCACATAACCAACCAACCATAATCCACATGGATATCCTTGCCTAAACCCATGCTGCTGTTTTTCAAACCAATTTCTTTCTTATAAGAATTGATACATTTCTGGCATATAATTGAAGTAAAGTTGTAAGACATCTTGCTTGCTTGGGTTGTTGTATACAGCAGTTTGCCTTAACTGTGATTGTGTCTGGTACCCATATGTCCGCAGAAATGCTGGATTGCAAAGTCAGCGAAATCTCTTATTTTGTCTAAAAAACAAACTTTCCTGTTCATTATTGACTCTTTCTTTCCATATGTTGCATATTATTTTCTGCCAAACATTTTGAGTTATGAACCTTTACTGTACTTTGAAAATTAAGTGAAAACAGTTTCCTGTGCAACATTTTTCATGTGCTTGCGAGATAACCAAGTTCACAATATCTCTTTAATACAATTTTAAAAAATGCAAGTGTTAGACTAATTTGAATTGTCATCTCGTTTTACACCTCTGAAAATGAATGTGGCCAACAGGCTTCTAAAAAATTTTAACTTTACTTATAGTACTTCCAGAAACTTATACAATAGCTTAAACTCTCCTTACTAACATGTTTTATGACTCTCAAACTACTGGAAAATGCTTCTAAAATGATATGATGTTGGTTTTAAGTGTTTTAAGAACCCTTTAAACTGTTTTTGAAGGTATACTGACTCAAGTAAGGTTATATGACAAAGTCTTTACATGTGTACCACCAAATTGTATTGTGAAAACATGATATTTCAATGACTATCTCCATCATCTTCCTCAGGTGTGATGAGATCTGTACTGGTCATTTGTCCGTCAGTCATCTGACCTGTACATATGTTTGGTAAACCCATGAAAACTTCATTGCAATTTCTTTCTTCACAGACATTTGTGATGTGATTGCATACCAATGTTTCCACCAACTTACCTATCATAGAGGTGAAACTAATTGGACTATAAATTACAACATTATTTGCCACCCGTCCTTTCTGGACCGGAACTACTATCACACATTCCCAATTTTCTGCTAGGTAACAAGACTCAAGATTTAATGTAAGTAACCCAAATAATATTTTACTATCATCTGATATCTTCCCTTCTCCTCAGTTTTATGACATGACCAAACCAAGTTCTAGATGCATTTTTTAATAAACCATTCAACCATAATATTCTTTGTAAGCCCAATCTTGGCTTTCCTCTTTGCTGCTAATAATTCTTTGTTTAGTTGTTTCAAATGTTAGCTATTGCTTTGCTGTCTCATAAATCTGTTGTCTAATTTTCATTAATTTATGTTTTTAATAAACATTTTTCCTCCTTTCCTATTATTTCCTTTAAATGTTCCCACCTTCTATTCAGTGCATTGCTGCTCTCCTTCCATACTCTTAATCTTTCTCCAAAATATCTCTTTTTCTTATGAATTATGTGTCTTTTTACAACTGCCTTCAGCATTGATTACTTGTTTACTGAATCCTCAAACCCATCAGATCTGCTTCATGATCACTTATACCTGAGACCTAACAAGTCTACCAGCAGACTCTATCAGGAAAATATTAAATATTTCTTGTGCTTCCTTCCCCAGCCAAGGTATTTGCAAACCTCTTCTCCCTTTTGTTATTAATTTTATCACCTTCCTATTTCAACCTGGTAAATTTAAGTTTATACCAGTTATGATCATTTTACCTTTAACTCCAATTTCAGAGTATATATTTAATGTATTGCCATGAGTCCCATCTTCCTCATTCTAACTTCCACAATGGTAAAGAACCAAAACACAATTTTTTGCTTTGTGTGATCCCAGAAATCGGCCCCCATTAACTCATGACTATAATCTACTCATATGAACACCAGCAACCTGCTGTGTTCTTCAATAGCAAGTATGAAAACTGCTTCACCACCTGCTCTTTTATCTCTGTTTTACCCTCAATACACATTGTGGAGAACTTTATGGTCTAACACTCCTTCCTTAGTGTAGTCTCTACCAGTGTAATAATTCACAGGTTTTGTACTTGGTAACGTGACTTAATTTAGTGATCCTCTATTATAAAAGTTAGCTTTCTAGGATTGTGAGGGTTTTCTATTTTTACTCCTGGCTTCCCCAGTTAACATATACATTTTAGATAAATTACAATGCATATTTGAGTGGACCATGTAACTGAAAAAATTATTAAAAATAAAAAAAAAGCAGTAACCACCAGTGTGGCTGCCACGACACTAGATTAGGAAGGTACAGTAGGACTGGTATGATTGGGGGTTTTAGGCAGTTTCCCATTATCATCTTGGTGAATACTGGTACAGATCCCAATCTCTGCATTCACACTTCACAAACAAAAATACCCTTAAACAGAACACAAATTTACACAGTTTGCAGGCAGATGGCCTGCAGGCAGGTGGCCAGTGATGCATGATCCTTAGATAACCCTATCAAAAACAACAAATAAAATAAAAAGTAATAATCATGAAAAAAGTTACTAAGTTGGAATACAGTGTTCCATGTAATGGAGCATCTGATGCAAGTAGTGAATTATGGATTCACTTGGCCTTCACCTCAGTGTTAAGTGAATGCAATACCAAGAAGCACAGTTAACATCTCAAATACAAGAGCATGCCTAGTCAAAGTGCACCAATTTTTCACGCTAAATACTTATCTTTCTTTGAAACCATTGTCATGAAAACTTTAGTTTATTTTCATTAATAATCAATTCCCAACAATTACACGAAAAGTATTTTCCACTTTTTCCCAGTGTGCTAACAACTTTACTATTGACGCACCCTTAAGCCTCAACAACAACGACTACTAATACTTTTTCTATTCTACTTGAAATTTCTTTCAAAATGATAAATTAAAACAGAGTTTCAATCTCTATCCATATGGATATACTCAAATAATCAATATACAGAGCAGCACTGGATCTAACATAGATGCATTGATCCATAAGGAGCCCTTCAAACATATCTCACTCTCATTTAATGTGTAGGTGGGCTCACATTTTGTCTGCTTGTAGACATTATTATTATTATTTTCTGAAGTGGAAAGCAATTATTTCTAATGAACTTTCGAATTCTAGAATGAAAGAGGAAAGAGAGTTAACAAGTGAACCTAGATCATAAGGTGATCAAAACACGATTTTTGTTGCTATTTTATATGTTAATGATTCAACTATATGGTGGACAAGCAGACATTTCATAATTTCTTTTGCCTTCATCATTTATTTCACTATTACAAATAATAATCAACAAAGTACTTTAAAAAAAGGGTTACTAACAAAATGTGTCATCTGTTCTTGATCATTTTGCTTACAACCAGGATTTCAACACTAGGCTACATTCTATAGCTGTTGAGTACCTTGAAATGTTTTCCCAGAATGAAGCTGACATTTCGTAATCATTACTTCTAGTAGAGGAAGACGTTCAAATGAGAAATAGGGGCAGTAATATGAAATACTATGGGTTTTCGCCTCGTAAGTGCTGTACTCTGGTGAGCTGCTTGAAAACTACTTCCATTAACTGTAAACTTCTTTGGAATACATTCATATCACAGTTGGCAGTCATTACGAGTGAGTGAAACCATTTTATTGAATTCACTGGAAGGAATAATTCTTGGAGGTTGGTGGTTTTTAGTTTCATTCCTGGCTTAATACATAAATTATTAACATAATTGCTAAACAGTTGTTTAGCTAATACATTAAGCTGTAAAATGGCATGTTTGTTGCCTATTTATGTTTTATTTTAGATTTTATTTGCGTTTCTGAATTTCAAGATGGCTATGTCACTAATATGGAATACTCGTATTTCATATTTGTACCCCAGTATTCCATATTTATACCATACTTTCACAATCTTTTTTATTTGTAGGCGTTGCTTCAGAAATGACTCCACGAGCTCTAAAGCAGTGTGATGAGTCTGCCATGCAAACTACAGTTAAAAATGTCAGATTAAAGAAGATGGGCTTCCTGAAGGCGGCAAAAACTTTCCAAGTTCCCAGAGCTACTCTATTTAAGCTAGTAAAATCAGATTTACCACCTGAGTTAGCCACAAAGAGCAAACTTGGGCAAAAAACTGTTTTATCTCCCGAACAAGAACAACAGCTTATTGATCATAGCATGACAATGGAAAGTAATTTTTTTGGATTTACCCGAAAGGATGTGCAACACATGGCATTTCAGTTTGCCAAAGCCAATAATATCCAGAATACATTTTTGAGTGAATGGGCTGGAAGAGGGTGGTTACGTCATTTCTTGAAGCGGCACAAAAAGGAAATTTCTATCCGAAAACTGATAGCAGCCTCATTCAATAGATCTCTAGGTTTCACAAGAGAAAATGTGGCAATATTTTTCTCTCTGCTTTGAGAAGAGATGGAGAAACACAGCCTTCCGTCAGACAGAATATACAACATCGACGAAACGGATCTTAGCATTGTGCAAAATTCCCCACGTCGTTGCAAGAAAGGGAAAGCAACAAGTAGCAGCCATCTCTTCCACAGAGCGTGGATCCCTGGTGATACTTTGTCACCTGCATGAGTGCTGCAGGAAACTTTGTCCCACCTATGTTGATATTTCCTCGGAAGAACAGCAGCAGTCAGCTAATATAAAGAGGTGCCCCACATGGGTCCATTCTTGCATGCCATTCCTCTGGATGGATTCACAGACTGGTTTCACCATTTTCTAAGAAAGGTGAAGCCAACAGCAGAATCACCGGTGCTTTTGATTCTCGATGGACATTACAGCCACTCCAGAAATTTGGATGCTATAAACCTCGCGCGTGAAAACAATGTGAGCATCTTGTGTCTGCCTCCTCATGCCTCCCACAAGATGTAACCGCTGGACAGAACTTTCATGAGTCCTTTGAAAGCCTATTACTCTGAGCAGGTACGCGTATGGATGAGGGAAAATGCACGTCCAGTAACAAACATGGACATCGCTGAACTATTTGGGAAGGCCTACCTCAAGTCCCAGACAGGGGAGATAGCTGTAAATGGATTTAGGGTGATAGGAATATATCCGTTATGCCTTCATATTTTTACGGAAGCAGATTTCATTGCCAGCAATGAAGGGATGATTGAAGATTCTCCCAAGGATCCAGTCAGTAAATCAACTGCAGGAGCCGAGGCTACTAAAAACGGAAAGGCTAATGTTGAAGTCGAGGCAGGAACATCTTCTAACACATCAAGAATTACATCTTGGCAAATTTCACCCGTTCCACAAATAAAGCAGGGGCCGGGTACCAGGGGAAGCAGGTTTGCAGCAGTCCTGACCTCGTCTCCATACAAGAGATCTCTTGAATCATCGAAAATAGCAACAAATAAACCGAAGACATCGAAGCAGAGGCTACCAAAGCCTAGGAAACAAAAATCATCTGATTCTGAGGATGATGTTTTTAGCGTAAGAGATGATTCGTCGACGCTCAGTAGCGTTCCGGACAACAGTGGTCACACTAATGAAGACGCCGATTGTCTCCTTTGCTCAGCTAAATTTTCGCAGGACAATGCAGGGGAAGAATGGGTAAAATGTCTAATGTGCGAAATGTTGGCACACGCTGAATGTGCAGGTTACGATAAAGGACGATATGTGTGTGACTTCTGCACGTGACATTACTTAAAAGTATGGAATTAGTAACTGAAAAAGGTATATTTCGTGTGTTTTTTATTGTATTATTTCGTTTTATAGTGTTTTCTTTGAAAATAAATTATTAGATTCTCCATTATTTGTTTTAACTCTAACAAACCTAATACGAATGGACTATTCCATACTCGTACCCCATAATCTGAAGAGCCAAAACTGTCAACTTTTTGTTACGCTTAATTTAGAAAATTTTCCTAATGTATTCGAAAATATAGAAAGCATTAAAATATATCCCAAAGTATGTGCTGCAGGCGTTTTGTTTGTTTAATGTGAAAAACTGAGAACTTATGAACGAAAAACAAAATGATGGTATTCCATATTTGTAACACTTCCTCTACTGTATGTCTCATGCAACTCTGGTAATGGTTACTTTAGGGATAAATATTTGCCAGTAAAAAACAAGCTACAAACATCACAACTGTAATCTTTTTGTGCCAAAAACAGGTAATTTATTTCTACAATTCAGCACTATAGTTAAGGGTATTCCATTTTAAAACTAGTTTCAGCTCGGTAGCTTAAATACTTTCGGATATGAGAGATATTTTAAAAATTACCACGATAAGAATTTTTTTACGGCTAAACTATTAAAGTTAGCGAAATTTTCACTAGGATCAATTTTGAAATTTAGATGTGGTACCTACTAATTCTCGTAAAAATTTCAGGCAGATCTGAAGAAAAATAAAGCTTTATGAGAGAAAAAAATCCCTGGAGTTCTTACCAGCCCGTCTGCTATAAGTAGGACCCTGGGAACCAAGCTTAGTCAGTCTTTAGAAAGTGCTCTCTGATGGCATCACAAGACTTTAACCCAATAGATTATTTACACCGGGCCTAACAGACCCGGTTAGACTTCGCGCAGAAACTTAGTTCTCATCCCACCCCTTTGTTTCTCATAATTCTCAGTGGCCACCTGTCAAGAATAGGAGAGAATTTAGAAAAGGAACCTCTAACGATTACTTTTTATGGTTACTGACCCCACAGCACTGATGTGAAATTTAATTTAAGAATAATGATTTCAGGGGTCTTCTAAATGAAGATCAAAACTGAAGAAATGGAATTACTAAATTGAGAAAGATTGGGATGCAACAAGCAGAATAAAACCAAATGGCAGGGTTAGACCCCGTTAAGGGATATGTAACTTGAACAAGAGATACATTTATGGGAAGCAGTCAGATCAGCGAACTGTTAATCATAATACTTTATCCTCAACACGAAAGAGAAGGCTTTTGGAGATGACGATTGTCAGATCCACAACACTTAATTCCTTGTTTCCAGTACTTTTTTTTACCCCACGTTTTACAACAGTCCATTCAGGAATGAACTGCAATATGTAATGCGCCAGGTAAGTATACACACCGTGCTAAACATAGTGAACGAATGACCGAATTCAACCGAAGAGCTGCATGGGAAGTACGTGCAGAGATTCTTTAGTTTTCTAATGACATACGTACATTTATAAGATACGTTGGAGCTTGTAGAATGTCATGATTTGTTGCATGGTCTATGGTAAACTGGTGGAAGATATGTTACACCTCAAACAATTATTATTATTTATTTTTATTTATTTTTTTTTATTTTTTTTGTAATAAATGCACAATAAGTTTAAAGAAATTTTCTGAACGTAACACAAAAATGTCATGTAGATGGGGTGATAATAAAAAAATATGTAAATAAAAACATGTACTTAACACCAAAAATTACAGTTCACTGTCGAAATTGCTCTGTTATATGTACTTTAAATTTCTTCTAAATATAAATGAATAATGTAATGCTGATTTACAGTTTCTTTCACATTGTTTGTGCTTCCCAAATAGAGATAAGCCGGTATGTTTTCGCGTGAAAGTGTTCACAAACTTTACTGTACCTTGTATGCGTGGACGACTGTGATCATGTATTTGTGTTCATTGTATTTTATTGTAGTGTTTTCCAATTGTATTGGGGTTTGGTGTTCACCCAAGGACTCAGGCACACATTCTGGTAATTAGTAATCGTGCGTTACCAACCCCCACCCTGCCCTCGAACCAGATAAACCAACATCAAGCGACGGACGCAGAGGCAAGGTGCATACGAACACATTTAGACAGATGTGATCTACTGAACCTTGGAAAACACATTCCTGATGTTCGATTTCCATGTAATGGATATATTCATAATAATTCTAGTGATAGAATATAAAAGGAAAGGGCTGTGTTGTCAGAAGATTCAGTATATTTTTTAGAAGAGGGGGAGGTTGTACTTTCCGGTAAATACAACAGAAAAAGTTTAACAAACTTTTAAAACAAGTTTATTTAAAAAAATACAAACAATACTTTGTACATTGCATAATAAATTACGAATAAATAATAAGTTTAAATAATTTTTTTTTCAAAACATTTTCTTTTCTCAAAATATATCACAATATAAAAAATCTTTAAAGCTTATTGCTATTTGTTAAACGAACACTGTTAAAATGCTTAATGTGAAAACACATCGTTTGATATTTCAAACAGGTTAAAACGTATTGATAATGTGTTACTGGTTTGTTATAAGTACATTTGTAACAGTGGATGCTTTGGCACTAAGGGCTCTTTTGGTCATGCTTAACTTTTTGACGTCAGATTGAAGTTATCATCTGCCGGAAAATGTTCACTCTCTCACTTTTCCCAAGTCATGTGCTAGCTACAATTACGTTTTCGGCAGCGCGCTCTAGATTTCGGAAAGTATGGTTGGATTGCAGTCTTCTGAAATTGAGACTTTTTGCAGTATCGACTTGAAAAGAAAAATCCTTTCGTATAAATGAGGTACATCAAAACCTTCAAAATATGTTCTGGTAAGATAGAAACATGTGTTTTGCTGTAATGTAAAAAGCTTTGAAAAAATCAGTAGCATTCACGGTCACCTTTCGATTGATTATTGTTTGGAATGTCTTTGGGTGGACTGAGCTTTTTTTTTTATCACAGTGTCAAATAATGAAAAATATTTTGTGATTGCAAACATGAGTAAAGCGCTATAACATTTTTATATACAGTTTCCTAGATCCGTAACTAAAGAAGTTATTGAAAGGTGTTTAGATCTGGTAGTCAGTGAAAATGAGAATGTAGAATAATACTTTTTACGAATTATTCAATTGAAAAAGTTTTTTTTAAATAATTGAGCACTTGAGAATCTTCCAGACTAGATAGTTTTATTTTGAGGAGGAAGCAGGCGCGTGTGCGGAGTATGCTATGACATGGGCATCAGGAGCTTTATCGTCAATACTACGGCTCCAAAGTCCCGACCAGCCTCCTTTGTTTTCGTCATCGTAATGATGTTCGTGCTCGTAATGATGCTGGTGTTGAGCGTGTTCGTAATAAATTACTTTCTGAGGCGTCTTCTTGTTGATCCATTCCAGCCAGAGACGGAACAGGCCAATAAGTAAGTTGATGATGGCTATTCCGAAGAATTTGAGCTGCAAAAGTGTTGAGAGAGCGCCCATCAGCATGCTGATCTTTGACTTGATAAGCATAGCCAGCATGAAAAGTTTCATCAGGGCCTGCTTCTTCTTCTTCTTCTTTCCACGACCTAAAAGTGAAAGACCGGTTTTAGCGAACATTGTAATTCAATCTATTTCCTTGGTTTGTCTGAACACATACTTCTTTAAGAGTCAATAATCTAACACAATCAATCATCGTACGCACCAGTAATGCAGTTTCAGTAGCCACAGTTGGTGGGCAGATATGTCTTAATTGGAAATGAAAATATCAGCTAAAATACAATTTGTCTTTCAGTAACTCCAGACATATTTCAGACAATATGTAGAATCTCTTTAACCCAGTTTCTATTTGTTACCTTCCCTTTAAATAACCGATTTTAATAAAATAGTGTGTAGTGAATATATAAACACAGTTCTATTATATGACATAATTTTGTCTGTATACAGTGCAAAAATGTCGTGAATTCAACTAAATAGACTTTGTTGATGTGTTAAGAGTATTACGAAGTCTGGCTTATCAATTAAAGAACTGTATTTTGTAATTTGAGGACAGACATGATATTTGAAGAGTGATTTTAACGATTTGCGCGTTTATTTTTTGACAATGTTGTGATAAAAACTTGTAAATATTTTTTAGTTTCATTTCAAAATGTTTTCATGTCTTATCAATCGTTTTTTAATAAGTTTATGATAGATTTATGTGATTTTTACTTTTCTTTACATTGTTTAGCATTCGATCAACTTGTGACGGTGCCTTTGTCAACATTCAGAACATGAAATGCGTGTATATGTCATGGTAATCGCAGCTGAGCTACGTCACTCGTAATAATACTAATCATAGTCTATGTCAGTTTTTTTGACTCAATAAATCTTTGCAAGAAGTCTGAATGTATATTATTTCAAATGTGTTTTCTCCTTCAGTAACAAAGTGAAATTAAACTGTCACTTTTATTGAAAAAGTTATGAAGGAAACATTTGCTGGGAGTCAAAACTCAATTGGCATCCAGATTAACTTGTAATTATTCAAATTATTCCGAGTAACATCATAAGTAGTTTTGTTGCACCGAATGACTATTATTGGAACGCGGCATTAGAAAACACACAACACCGGTATCGTAATACACCAACTTCACTGCTCGATTAAAAAGGTGTAAAAGAGTGAATTAGGAAATAAAAGATTCCTGTCCGCTGGTGAAAGTACAGTTCCGTTTTTCATCTGCATCTTCAGACAAAAAAAATGAAATAGGTATTTACGGCTGGTGAACAGTGGAAGTCTTAACAGAGAGACATTGTTTGCTAAAAACGATAAGATATTCAGCCATTGGCTGTATTAAGGAAACTCCTTGGACTAGAACGAATTAGTTTGTGGAAACCATGGAAAATCTAAATATGTATTCGAGAACCGCGATTCGAACCTATGTCTTCATCAAGTCCAGAACGGCAGGTAGTAAAGACGATTAAAATTAAATATAGAGTATCTGTGCCACGTTAACTGCAGAAAAAAAAATCGGATGAAAAGAAGAATTCTCGAACTAAGAATTTCCCTGAGGTTGACTTGAAGGCATACCTTCGTCGACGGACTTTCCAGTCTCCTGTGAATCTTCGTCGCTATCCTCTTCTTCGTCTGAGGATTCGCTTCCTTCGACTGCCTCCTCGTCGTCTTGGAACAGGCGAGACATTCCCAGGGAGATGAGTTCCATCAAGCCGTGCTCGTCATCATCCTCTTCGGATTCACTGCGTCCATCTGTGTCGGAAGAGAGAAAACTCCAGTTCATGCAAATTGCTAACAAACTATACAGGAAATTGCTGCCATCATCGAAATCTAAATTCATTAAAAATGTTATACGGTGAAGGATGATGGAAAGTATCCACAACTGCCTGAAAAAGACGTGTAATTCAGGTTTAATGCTGAATATAACGTGATTGTTGACGTTCACATATGTTGGAAAATAGAACGAAAGTGAATATCAACTGTCAGGCAACTCGAGCCGCTGATGGAGCTGTTCAGTTCGAGTCAAATTTATTCTGGGTGATATCTGTGCCACTAATGCTGCAATGCACTCTGAACAAGAACGCTTTCAAAGAAATGATATTAATAGATGGCAAAGTAACAGCAAAATAAAAGTTTTCACTTGCTTTTTGCAACTTACGAACTATGTTAGATCTAAGTACTTTCAGTATTTGCAGTTTACATAATGGACAGATAGATACTGGAGACAAATTTTAATTCCTAAGTAATACATTTAGCAGGTAGAACTGGTAACGAATTTTTCTAAATCTGACGACATTGACGGATGTGCATGACTTTATACTGCAATGAAAAAAAAAAACTAAAACATAATTTTCCTCTACCTGACGAGTTTCAAATTGCTCTACCAGATACGTTGGAATTGGAAGAAATCGACTCCGTTATTTGTATCGGATCTTCTTATCCACCTTGAATATTATTTTATGTACTTTTGAATACGATACTCGATTTTGCACTAGCGAAACATATAACATGCACAAATTTGAAATATGCAACTTACTCCGTTCACAAGTTACAGGTCTGTGACAGACAGACACACAGTAGAACGTTACACAACCCTAAAAATGGAGCAATACAACAGGAGAGAAGGCTGGAAGTTTAGTTCACCTGCCTTGTAATATGAAGTATTTGAAAAGTATAATTTCTCGTGGGCTGGCTTGTTGAAGTGAAGGTCGGACAAAGGAATGAACCCGACAGAAAAGCTTTCTCCCGCGTGGGAAGGTCCGGTCAGACACTCAGGTATGTTGACCCACCGGATATGCCACGCAAAGCGGGCCAGTTGCGCCATACAAGTCCTAAACGTAGTACTCACTCTATGTATAGACACTGGGAAGTCTAAACAACTTGTTAGACTGATGGAAGTTTTTTTTTTTTTTTTTTTTTTTTTTTTTTTTTTTTTAATGGCATTCGGCAACGGTGGCCATACAGCCAGCTCAATGTGTATTTTTTTCCAATGTATGGACGCCACAGGACGGACAGGACATTCACACAGACACACAACACTTAACATCCATGCCCGCGGCCGGATTCGAACCGGCGGCCTTCGGCACGTGGAGCCTGATGGAAGTTAGTGAATGAAAAGTACGTCATGAAATAAGAGGGTTGTACAAATACAAATTATAATATACTATTTATTCAAAAGATGACATAAAGCAAGTAACTTACACATGGTTATTTTTCTGTATGACCTACCTAATTCTCAATGTTCTGGCGTAAGCTTTCCACAAGCTCGTATTCACTTTAAATATATATATCTATACTGGAGCTATTTGTCGGAGAAAAAAGTTTTCTTCTATATATTTTCTCGGCCAACATTGGAAGGCTTACTCCGGTTGCTGAACTACTACAGGCATATCTTTGTAGTTGCTCCCGCGCACCTCACATTTATACCAACAGCATTTGCTTCTTTTATTAATCACTAAATTCAAATTATTAAAGTAAAGAGTCCCTCGAACATCTTACTGACATTGAACACCTCAGCGACAGACAAGCAAACTGTTGAAGTTTTTTATCTCAAATGTTTTTTAGACGAATGTGTGGAAATTACTGAGCAGCAATACAACTGAATACAATAAACGACATCAAAGGTGACGGTGTATGCATGTTACCGAAATATTATTCTGTATTTAAAATATAACTATAAGCTTTACTATTGCTGGGTGGACAATAATTTTAGAAACAATTGATTTGACATTTTGCTGATTTTATCTTATACAAAAATAGTTTCCATGACGTTCACTGAAGATGCCAGTGATCTTAGCTTGCCTATATGAAGGAAAATGTGCAATATTTAATAATTTTTTCTTCCACTGGGTCTTTACGTCAAATGAACATCTGGGTCATGAATAAATGACGGCTTCAGACCGCATCTAAATTTAAAGTCTCTTTTTTCTTATATTTACACCCTAGGAAGAACGTTAGTAGTCAATCTAGATTAATTTCCTTGCAATTATTTTATCTTCACAGCGCTAAATACAGCATGATTTCTCTGATTTTTTCTTGTACACCAGTTAGCCGCGCTTAAACCGCCGAGCAGTGTGACGAAGCGAGTGTTTCTCGTGCCGGAACAAGGCGTGATTTAGACGTGTGGTTTGAGTTGTAACGGCGTGTCCAGGTCATGGCACCTGGCAGGTTGGGTTCGTTGGAATTCACTTCACATACCGCTCCAGACCAATATTTATGAGCGAAGTCAAAGTATGATACCACTCACGGGTAAAACACTAAACTATAATTGTTTGAGAAATTACAATCTTAGTTAATTTTAGTATCACTTGCTTTTATGTAGAAGATTCATTGGTTGTAAACATAGAATATTTCATTCGTACCGCAAAGAATAATGAACATATTTCAGGTATTTTTCAGTTGAAACTTTACTGCAACGTAACACCAACATATGTCACTATACTGATACCATCTGTAGGACTTTTCTCTTAGTATTTCATAGTAATGTGATGCCAATCCCGTTCTCGCTAGAGCCCTGCAGTAGATTATATGTGATTTTAATTAAGAGAATTAAGAGCTGTTTTAATCTTGATACAGTTTTGCTGCAAGGGTGATATAAACTTTGAACTGAATTTTTAAAAAATTCCCCGGTAGCGATATTAATCAAACTAGTGATCCTGAATGTGAGCATAGTTCTCATTGGATAGCAGGATGAGTGGGAGCCGTTCTGTATTTTTATCTTCGGAAAAAAACACCTCCTCAACCAACTCAGCTACACCGACGCTGTAAAAAAATTAATAGCAAGTAGCAACACAAGTTTATTACAAGTTAAGTTCTATTGGGTTTTTGCTTCACTGACTCTTTCTTACGGAAGTGAAACGTTGATACTTACAAACAAATAATATAGCACTTTAATAGGTGGTGAAATGGAATTTGTAAGATCAGAAACATTTGTAGGGTTACTCGATCGTTTCAGCAATCAGGAACGTGAAAAATTTGATGATACCCCTCTTGCAGATATTTCTGAAAGATATAAGAAGGCCATCCCAAACTTAAGATAACCCTAAATACGGTGGTCGCATCCTTGACAGTAAAAAATCAGCCTTACGGAGTTTATTTTCTGAACTTTCGACTTCTATCTGGTTTGTTTTGAAAGAAAAATTTACAAACGTATTTATAATTTATATGCTTGAGCTCTTCAGCACAGATAGGTGTGTGAGAAGTACGTAGTATCACTGGTGTCAGTGGACATTTTTCGACCTCTTCTTTCACTTTAACTTAATCTGGGTAGTACTTTTCACATTAAATCGAATTATTGGCACTACCGGTAGGGCCCTCATAATTTTTAATTACAGGTGAAAGCGTAGCTAGGTTTCCCGCTGGCCTGCTTGCGGGAGTGCGTTTCAAGGTTCGCAGCAGTTCGCCGTTCCGTAGTAGGAAGTTCACCTACTTCCCTTCTGGATAACAGATACACGCTACTGCTCTCGTGTACTACACAAGATAACAGCACACTCGAGTTCCCTACAAAACCAAACACAAAAAATATGCAAAAACAAAATGCTGATTTAACATCGAATAAATAATATTTCCAGTGATTGAATCAATAATGTTACGACTGGTCTGCAGTATGGGCGAGTAGGATGATGCTGCGAAGCCTCCAGAAGAGTCGATCGTCAGAATAATGTAACTGGAAGTTATTCTGATTGGCTAAAGCCGGCGAAAACATGTTGAACATTGGAGAACGGACAGATGACGGCTCGTATACTCAGAGATAGGTCCACATTTACCAAATTCTATTGCGTTTTTGGTAGACTTTCGATGTGAAATCGCGTTTAAAACCAATGCGGCAGTGGACAACAGTTTCTGTCGATATAAATTCAAACTTCAATAACTCGGTTAAAAATAGACCTAGCGCCACCATCTTAGTGTGGTTTTAAAAAGAAAGGAAGCACGTTTGTGCCAGTACCACTCCATCATTCGTGGAAATCGGAGGTATTGAACTACGCTTACAAATTAAACTCAGGATTTTTGACTTTCCAGAATCGACACGTGCACATGTGCGGGACGATATCTCAGAGACTATTTATCCAATCCGTTTTGTTTTCAAGAGAAGCGTATGTGTTAAAACTCACCTTAGATTCAAAGACTGTATCAAAAAAAATAAAAATTAAACGAGAATGTGTATTTAAAAAAGTTTGAAAATTTCCCGAATTTCGAATAATCTTACGATGCAGGAGGGAAAAGTGCAACCAGAATATCAAAAATCGAGCACAGTTGCATAGAGAACGAAATTCCAAACAGAATGACACCGAAAAAAGCTGGGGCCGAACAAAAAAGCAACGCCCACTCCCGCTGAGAATATAAGCGCGTTTGGACAACTTAGGCGCCATCTGACAATCTTAGGTCAAGTATGTATGTGGATTTAGCAACTGATTAAACATCTTTTTTTCTATTTACTATACGCGATCGACCTTTTTACGAAAGAAACTACCTTAACCAAGAATATTTAAAGTTCACCTTTCCTCGATGAAGTATGTAAGTAGTGAGTTAGGGATTTAATTTTTTTTTTTAGCTTTACGTCTCGTCGACGTCGATATGATTAAAGGCGGGAAAGGATTGCGGGCAAGGAACGGGAAGGAATTTGGCCATGGGCTTTTGAAGGAAGCATTCCGGCATTCGCCTGGAGTGTTTTGGGGAAACCATGAAAAATCCAAATCTGGATGCCCGGACGGGGATTCGAACCTGCGTCCTCCAGAATGCGAGATCAGAACGTTAATCGCTCACCCACCACGCTCGGTGAAATTTTAAAGTTATTTTTCACTGTGACGTATTTCAGAGAACCCTGATATAATTAACTAAATGAATTAGCTGCTTGTCAGATTAAAAGCTTCGTACACCTGCTTCCAAGAAATTGCAAGACACATTAATAGGACATGTCTTCAGATTTTACACGCAGAATTGTCGGTTAGCTGTATAACAATTTATGTTTGTTTCAGCTAGCTATGTTCCAGCTTTACGATAGACATTAAATGTTTGACGTTTTGTTGTGCTTTCCTAATTTTTCCTTGTTATTTTTCGTTTTTCTTTGTTTTGCTCTGAAAATAACCGTATTCTGTACGCGTCACTTAAAGCGAAGTTGGATAAGAACATGATAACATTACGTTATGGTTGAGCTTTTGTCTGGATTTGTACTTGTTTTATCAGATGATAATAATGAGTGCGGGGGTTTCGTGTACACACAGGCTATTCCTGATCGAGGGCAACGATATTTCGTTTTCCATGGTTTTCAGAAATCACTCCAAGTGAATGTTGGGATAGTTCCTGTAAAATTCCATGGCCAAATTCATTCCCGATCCTTGCCTCCCATTCTCTCCCGCCTCTAATAACCTCAACGTCTGCGAGGCGTAAAGACCAAAAAAAAAAAAAAAAATCCGTTTGTAGAGAACTGCTTTGCTGCAGTACCGAAGCAGTCGACTTTTTGAAGTATCAGAAATAATTGAAGCACTTATTAATAGTCCTTTTTTGAATTAAAAGGACGTTCGCAGACAATTTTAAATTGGACACGGGTGTTCGTGTGTTTTATATGTTTCGTGCTCAAGTTTTTAAATAGCATTTTTCTTTTCTTTTCTTTTCTTTTGTTTGTAGGATTCTGTAACCAACGGGAGTCAAAGCCCTATTGCTGACACTCTGTGATTATGTTGTCCCCTGGCCAGTATCACTTAAACGGAGGAAGACTTCACACCTGTACCTGTCATGAGTTTCGCTGACCAAAACCACATATCGTATATAATACTTTGCAAAATTATGTTCTTTTGGATTTTCCTACAAATAAAGGTGGTAGAATATATTTATACACCCCAGAGTGTGAGGTATAGATGTGTAGAGTTCATTAAGTAGAGAAATATGATTCTTCATTCGCTTGAAAATAAATACGTGAGCCGCCGTCAAAGTGGTAGATTTTAAATTTTTGTCACCGGGTTTATCTATAGTTACGTGCATAATAGATAATCTCATGGTGATTGTTTCATTAAATTTGAGAGGCCTATTGGCTGGCTGATTTAAATTCTTGTTTAAGAATCATGTTTAATGCTTTTGAACTGCAACTTTGTTGTTCCGCTAAAAGTTATATTAGCTATACATCAAAAGACCATAAGCATGCTTTTTTCAATTTTCCTGAGGGAATGCTTTAATTTAATTTGAGATTACGGTAATGGGTTGAGCGTACTCCTGCATTTGTTGCTGATGATCTTTTTGTTGTGAATAATTTGTTTACAATATTGATCATAAACTAACCCAGGCCACAACCCGAAGGTTGTTTGGATCCTGCTGATGAAGGCATACTAAGCCATTGTGGCAGGGGTAGGACGGCCAGTTCCTTTCCTCTGGGATCTACAGTTTAACGTGGAAATCAGAACTACGAAACGAGCTGGCATTATAAAACACAAGTTTTAAAAATTTGAACCCGGGACCGAACAGTGAAGTTTCCGTCGTATCGACTATACAGTATATTTAAACGGCCAGTACTAAAACCGCTTATATCGCATACAGTATATAATTTTCAGGCAAGACACGCAAACATTTCTAATTTATGGTTCCTTTGCCATATATTAATATTATTTTACTGAAAGTGCAGACTGCATTGCAACAGTTCGCTGCCTAATCTGAAAACATACCAATTATTGTACCATACGACTTCCTTATGACTTACCACAAACGATATAGGCTACATATATACCAAAATCACTAGAATACTGAACCCTAAAGTAGGTTTATTGTTACCTGGATGTCCAAGATGCTGCTTAAGCGCCATGACAGCGCTTTCTTCTAGGCAGGTAGCTACGTCTGGTCTGTCTGCGCAGGTCTGCACGAAGCTCCAAGCGTCGTGCGGAGCCGAAGCCTGTCCAGCCGCCCCCACGGGGACTGCCGCCCCCACGGGGACTGCCCCCGGGGTCTGTTCCTCAGCCCAGCTCGACCCCGCGAGCGTTAGGACGGCTACTAGCATCCACTCGACCATCTGCAACAGCGCAAAGTCTCAACTTCACTAACTGGAAAAACTCTGAGCTCTGTGTACATAGCTAAATTTGTTAAAAGATTAGTTGAATGTTGGGTATGAGAGCACTGTACTTTTAAGTGTTCATCCCATCGTATACAGTAAGAGCAATTTTTGACACGTTGTTGAACCAGAAGTTAATGGCAAGCCACACAACTGAAGGATTTATTTTTTTTTTTTTTTTAAATTCGGTATATAACTTTCGTAAGACAGCGAAGGAGTACAACATGGAGATATTCCTCAATAAAAACAAAGTTATGGCCTTCATGGAAAAACATCACAAGAGAACCAAAATTACAATAGAAGACACACCCAAAGAGCAAATATCAGAATTTAAATAAGTAGGATACAAATTCAATTTCACCATCGAAAACGATATGTAACAAATAATTGAAAAAATTGCAGGAATGATAAAGGGCACCCTCAGACCATCTCTTGTTCAACGGCACACAAGGATCAGGCTGTATAACATCCTGGCTAAACCTACCTACTGTACGGCAGCGAGGCCTGGACACTACACAAATATGACAAACGGAGACTGTAGCGTGTTCAGTTAATAGAGGCTGCTCAAGGTCAGTCTGCTCTATCCCCACTCCACTGGCCTTACCTCTAAATGCGAAGGGGAAAGAGCGTCCACCGAAAAATTTGCCACTTGCTTTCCTAGACACAGCGGTCTGGGAGGGGTGGCTAGGAGCGGAGCAAGAGGAACATAACCTTGAACCGTCAGTTGAGTGTGAACAGGGTATAATGACCACCGAGATGTGATTCGTAAGAATAGCTGGTTACGCACTACAGGACAGAAATTCAAAGTTTAACCAGCTCTCCAAATTGTCCAAAACTACAAAACATTCTGGAGAGACCGTGTACTACCATGCAGACGGACAGGATCCCACGAAATATCCTCAGATACCAACCCAGATGCAGGAGAGATGTGGGAAGACCAACAAGCAAATGGAATGAGACCGTAACAGGCCACAAAGCCTAGCACTGGATGGGAAGAAGAAGAAGAACTTCGAAAAAAGAGAGTCAGTGACAGCCATTATATATCGTTGAATATTATAACATTTTTAACTGACTGTTGATGGTAGTGGCACGACGTGTGCATTAAATGCTTCGTAATAAACACCGTCTTTTAACAATTGTTTTATTAATGTTTTCACCAGACGCACTTCATCCATTTGGTGTGGAGCATCATCAGTTGCTGCAAATGTACACTGTGGTACTGTAGTATCTGCATAATTTACTAAATATTATGTATTAGAGCTTACATTGATAGCAAGATTTGAGATTTTACTTCCTTCCATTTAAAAGATGGTGAGAGGTATACTCGAAGCCTGTCGTCGAATGAATTAAGGGAAATGAAACTGTCCATGAAGTATGTTTGAGATTCACCCCAAACATTTGACTACGGTAATTTGAGTAACTATAGAATGTAGGCAGGGCAGTTATCTGAAATCAATCTACAGAATATGAGAGTAGAACACTACGGCACAAGCCCAGGTAGAATATTAAAATCACTTGGAACTGTCGACTCTCCGCCATTTTTAATGATGTGTTTCCTACAGGGTAGTAATGAAATGTTCAAGAATGAAGTGGAATGCTCAAAAACTTGGGTTGTATTGATAGTGGTTTGTTCAGACGTATTAATCTTTCCGATCTTAATTTACTAAAACGTTCAAATGCTAAAATAGTAGAGATTTTCCGTCCAACAGACACTGACATATACTTCACGAATAGCTATAGTAAATACGGGGAGCCGGGGCAGTGAAAATCTCTTCTGGTATCGCATTCAGTGTTTAGAAGCACGAGTTACAAAGTCTATGGGTTTTAAAATAAAAGAGAAGTATTATGAGTTGTAGCCAATCAGTTAAGAGAGGCGGCTCAAGGTCACTCTGCTCTATACCCACTCCGCGGCCTTTATCCTTACATCTGGACAGGAAATTTGCCGCTAGGGTACCTGGACTCAGCGGTCAGTCCGGGGGTGGGAATGGGAGGGGTTGGTGAGGTGAGAAGGGGGGCGAGGGGAACTTCAACTTGAGCCGCCAATTCTGAGTGAATAGAGTTTACGCTGAAATAAAAATTATGAGAATTATCGTCCAATTCCATCCTGAAATGTGAGGTGGGTGGTACGGTAAAGAAAAAAACACCTCTGTTAATTATACAGATTATTAAGGATGTGGGTAGTCATAACAGGAAAAGACACAGTATCTGGAGAAACGCAGTAAAACATCCTACCCATTACCTTTCTATCGTCTCAGAAGTACCACTGTACCACAAGTCAATCAATCTGTTTAAATACACTTGTTTAACGAAACCATGAAGACATCAAATATCCTTTTATGGCGTCTAAAGCAGGAAATTTGTGTGTTGCATTGTTGCGAATGGTTGTCTTTTATGATTTCTGCTCTTGACGGAACATTAAGCCCCAAGGTATAGAATACCTTTTCACTACAGGTATGCGAAAAAATCGTCTTTGTGGCGTCGGTGATTGACGTATGAATGCTTGAAGCCTTGAGTTCGGAAACAGTTTAACAAAACTAAAGTTTCCATTACTACGTAACAAATAGGATTTAACAAGAATAAGAATACTGCACTAGTCTATCAGGGCAAGTGGAACGATTCACTTCAATTCAATTCAAATGCGATGGGGAACTTCAAACGATACTCAAAAATAATTTTCCTATAAAGACGTCTAGAGTTATTAAACATTCTATAACTTAAAATACTCTCAACTTCAGAGGTAAGAAAGGGAAGGTCTAAAAATAGGTGGTTGAATATTGAACGTGTGTTATCGGCCGTCGTGATGTGTAAAATTTTTGATTATTTGGTTTTTGAACTGTCGCATTTTTGCATACTCTTGGTGTTCAGCTATTAACGTTGTCCAGTTATTTAATTAGTTTCGAATGACGGTGGTTTTGTGTAAGAAAACTGTAACTTATATCTTCCACTCACATTTCAGTCAGTATATGGGAGATCATTAACAACATCTTTGCAATTCTATACACGATCGCACCAGGCAATGTCTCAACAAAATATCATTGTCTTGGTAGCGTTCGTGTATCATTACACCCATGATAGATGATATATACTCATTCATTTTCAATTTAACTGTCCATTCTATTTTGTTCTCCAAGATTGGATGTCACAGTTTGTAAGCGAATGTTAAAGGACAATCTAGGCTTCGTATGAAGAGATCTATATAACACTAAGCAGCTGTGAATAAAATCTCACTTAACTGAATAGAATTTTGAAGATGGAGTACTGTAAGCACATTTAGAAGTAATTTCTTTTCTTTCCCTTAATGGTTTCACGTGACCGGCATGGAAAGTAATTTCCAAAGAGACATCCTCATAAATGTATAACTGTTGTGCTTTCCCTGGTTACTCATGGAGGTCCGTATGTGTCACTCCTGCCAGTGAATGGTTTAAGACGTGTTCTGAATGATAAGTGCGAATTTGTTTGTGTAACATGTAGTTTTTGACGCGCAACACGGAAAACGTCCCAATATTCGCGCAGCAGATTGAAAATAGTCTAAAAACCGCAGTCAGGACAACAATCACTCAAGGCACTAGATTTGAACCATGGACCAGTTACCAGTATGCTGTCGCTTTAACACACTGACACGTAAATAAAGTAAATTTGTAAGAGCGACGACTTTCCCAGCTTATGGTTGCAATGAAATCATGTTTTTGCAACACAATTTGGCGATCACGCGTGGAGATTTTATTGCTTTGTAAATTTAATTTCATACAGGGACTGAGGTATCTAGTGTCACGGTTCGTATAAAGACAGTATTCTAGAAGTTTCCTTATTAGTTATCTCTTGAAATAAATGTGAAAACGAGACGCACATACTTCACATACCCCTGCTCCTTCAGATAAGTTATAAAATGCAGTTTTGTTAGAATACTAGCCCTTTGTTACGCTGGAAATGAATCCTGAATTTCTATTTAACAACAGAAATTCTTATGGAAATTCAATGCTTAAAATAAATTTTCGAATTGTTGCAACAGTCTCTCTGATGCGTGCGTACTGTTAAATTATTGCCAAGCAGGTGAACGTATGATTCTGCACCACAACACGACAACTTTACAATTTCGAAAATCTGTGCATGTTAATGGAAGAGTACCGTCGGATAAAAATTTTAATCATCGTGTAAATATTAAAGGCTGAATTATTTTAGTTTTGACAGGTTCTTAACGTTGCTTGGTACCCCAGACGTGAAGGCAACGGTGTTTGGAAAAAGCGAGGATCGTGGAAGCTCTTGAGAGAGAGAGCGCGAGTCGTAAGGTAAACACGGTTTGACCGGGCGGCCGGCAGCCGGCAAGTGGCTTTCGAGGTCAAGGGAACGATATGAGACGAGCGCCAGGATTAAAAGACGCTACTAGGTCACCTCCACGAGCAGCGTAATCACCACTTTCCATGTATTAGAACCTTCTGCACTCCCGGAACTTTCTACCAGGAATGTATCCCCCAATAAATCAACAAAGGAAGGGAATTTCCGTAAGATTTTAACTTTTCTTAGTATACACTTTTAACAGATAAATACAACCAAGCTGGTAGTAAAAACACGGCATATCCAATGTTTTGTTCGTTATAATAAATATCTGTATGATGTGGCCGGAGGTAATTTGCGTAACAGCATTTAAAAAAAATATTAAACCTATAACGTTTAAGTACCTACCACTACATCACAAACTATTCGGAAGGTAGAAGGACAGAAATTAGAATAAGATAAGTGAGTAGACAACTAGGAAATGAACTTGTTTTGAAAATGTTGGGCGAGTAAGTTTCTGGTAAAATTTTATGGTAGTAAGAAGAAACAGGGTATTGGATCACAACTCAAGACTTGCCGGATTAGCTATTTTGTTAGTGTAGAGAATAGTCGAAGATAAGAACTGTAGTGAAAGACAAAGGTTGAAATTTAAGAGTATGAATCAGATAATTGAGTATGGGTTGAATCGAAAAAGCCGAAGTTTGTAATTTTATACAACAGTCGTACAGGTTTAAATCGTTAGCGTGATATTGCATTGAAAGTGTGCGGATGACAGGTAAAAACACTGTTTGGCACAATGTTGTAATGCTTTTGGCTTACGGAATAGCCACTTAATGGTACTTATTGAACTCCACACCTAGAAACCGGTCTTAAATGTTTAATGACAAGTGACTCCAGATGCGTTGCTTGATATTCCCTTGAGAACGAAACCTGCCTCTTGACCTAGGGCAAGTGAGTTCATGAAGCGCAACTACGCGTGCACTTCGTTTTTTGATACGAAAGTGAGGATGTGCAGATGATGCTAACTAGTTTAGAAAGTCATTTTTATGTGACGCATAACCTGGAGGAGGCTTCTCGATAGAAAGTCGCCCAGCTGACCGAACCTGATTTTCAGGTATGTGGCACGACTTGCCCCCACGAAACTTGTTCCGAAGTAGTCTACATCCGCTGTGGTGCTTCATTATCCGGAAATTCTGCTAAGTACCGTATTCAGAGAAACTTCCTTATCACAAACTGAAGAGCTCTTTGGATTGACTGCAAACCGGTTGACATGCAGGTTCACCGCATCGATCGTATTACGTTCTGAAAATCTGAAACGGCGTCTGATCTATTAACATTTATTTCTTCCAAAGTCTGAATTAGATTATTACGGTTTTGTTAACAAAGAAAGTCAATAATTTGTCTTAAAGGTGTCTTCTGATGATAGGTCAGTTCATCAAATGTTGAAACATAACATAGTTGACGTGGAAATAGTGAATAAGCTCTTCCTGTACGTCGCATAAATCCGGAAAGGCATACTTCCAACGCATTTGTAGCTGGCATCCTGAAGCAATGACCCATTGGCATGGAGACCCGTAACCCGTCGAGGTGTTGGGACAGCCATAGCGAAACGGTTCCGCTTTGCGTTAGTCACTGTGACAAAGCATTCTGTACGGCTCATCTCCGGATGTTTTCTACTCCCAGACAGGTTTGCAGGCTCGAGAAGGCAGCGGTGTTGACAGAAAGGCTGAAGTTCAAATTTTGTGAGTGGTGAAACGTTTTTGCAAAGGCTATACCCTCAACAGGTGTCTGCCATAAAAATGACTCCAGACGCTATATGAGGGGCACCAGTACCTCCTAGAAACAATGAAGGTCTCGTTCAAACTACCTTGCGTCCTACTTGCAGCGTTAAACGTGTCTGGCGTGTATACATGCACATATCCTGTTCACATTTCAAACGAACAGATCATCTGAAGTGTGGATGGATATGCACTTTGTATACGGCACGTCTTCATGGGAAATTTAATAAGCTGAAATTTTAGCGTCCAATTTGGGAAATCTTTTATGATTTCTCGTACGAAATTAGCTGGTGCTCATAAAGTCTTCGATTTCCTGCTACCCAGACAACACTAGCAAGGAGAAATACACAGACGGAAAAAAAAATCCCAACACCAAGAAAAAATTATTGTAGAGTAATGAAATTTGGACAATGCATTTGTCAAGTTAACATGTTTAATTGATTAAATTTTCAAGATCACAGGTTAATTTAAGCTCAAGAAAATGCATTTCAAATGTGAAATACTGTTAAATTAATAGCCGGTGTAACCTCCAGAATTTTGAATGCAAGCCTGCAAACGTGAATGCATTGTGTCATACAGGTTTCGAATGTCACTTTGTGGTATGGAGTTCCATGCTTGTTGTACTTGTGCTGTCAATACTGGGACGGTCAGTGCTGGCTGTGGATGATGCTGGAGTTGTCGTCCAATGATATCCCATACGTGTTCAATTGGAGACAGATCTGGTGATCTCGCAGGCCAAGGTAACATGTC
>JARYHS010014099.1:0-25020 GCA_031002005.1 Vandiemenella viatica | reverse complement strand
ATTGCATGCATAACTTTGCTCTGGTAATTTTGGGACCAATCTCATTCATAACATCGTTAGGTAAAACAGTATTTTTTCGTCGTCGTAAAATCGGTTTTCAACATACGTATTCCTTCCATTTTGGAAGTTACTCCTCTACTCCAAAAATAAAGTCATTTTTACAGTCCTCAAGATTTGACTATAAAGGTTCTGATATAATCCAGCCATCTCTTTCACTCTATTATAGATATAAAATAATGAGCCTTCTCTAGAAGGATTTATTTAATGATTTACATTCATTGCCCGCATGCGTTTTCGTATTCTCCACGAGTAATTCCGTGTAGAATTTTATATTTCAGACGGCCCATTGCATTGCATTTAGACGTATCTTTAACCGGTTTTAGAATTCCTCCAGCTATTCCTTCCTGCCGTTTGATGTTGTTTTGTATGATCAGATGGTTTTCAACGTAATCGTGAATTTCCAGCTGGATTGTGTCGTGAAAATACTTCGTTCCGACAATTTTCTCAGTGTAGTAGTTTCCTACCGACGGAAGACGTGCTACACCTGATGAAGTCAGAGATTTGTTATTTTATTGATATCTACGACACTAGATCGCGTAAACCACATTTTACATTTCAGAAGATTTGCAGATTTTACATACTTCTTAAGTGCGTACGTCACTAAAATGAATTCTTACATTTTTCACTTTAATGACAATAGGTGACTTCCAAGCATGTAAGCTATAGAGTGAAATTTTAAAAAGTTATTTCAAGAAATTCTGTCATGTTTTAAGCAAACTATACTAGTCTGTCTGTTCTCTGATTTATTCAACAAGTTCAAAATCTCCAACTGTGAAATGCAATATTCTGGTTCTTCCTTCTCCTTAGTTTCTGACTTTTATCTCGTTTCCTGAGCTTACCTCACCTAAATTTATTTCCGTAATACTTGTATCTCTTTTAACTGCATGCAAGTATACAGGAAAACATTCTCTGTAAATACTATAAATGATTTCTCACCTCTAAATGTCTTGAATTGTTTCTAACTGTTTACATTTTTGACCAAATAAATACGCCGACTTCATACAATTCCTTTTGGTTTTATTCATACTTTACAAATAACTTTCAAATTACTTTACTTACAACTTTACTACTTTAACTTTTTATATTTGTTAAGCGACATTCAAATTTGTTTATAGCTTAATTTATTCATAAACCATCTATATTCTTGCTAGCGGAGTTCAGCTATTATATTTCTCTCTCCTCAAGAGATGCGCAGAGACAACGCTGCGACACCAGCCCAACGATAATATAAAACTGTATTCTCCCTGAAACAAGGCTATTGTTAATAAGACGATTGCGTTAAATTTGGATACTCATATCTCTCACCTTACATATAACGTTAAAAACGAATCCAGTTTCTGAGTTAAAATCGCCCATCGCCAATATTTTTTCCCCTCCGTTTGTAATTTTCATTGCTTCTTTAAATTTTGCCTGAAACTTTTTTACTTTCTCATCATCTCTAATTGCAGTTAGAGATTAGCTTGAAATAACGTTAATAATCAGTTGAGTAGTTTGAAGCCTAAACACAAATACTAAGTAATTAGGTAATGTAAAATCGATATCTGAGTTTACTGTCGTTGGTGAAACTATAATCGTGTTTGTTGTTCGGATTTTTTGATGTTTATCCCTTTCTTGTTAGGTGTTTCTACAAACCAGGAAATCTTAACTTTTTGTGGCTCTAGGATGTCGGTTTTGACCCCACATATTTCGATCCCCATGTTTGTAAATTTTGGGGTTGCAAACAAGCGGCTGAGATTCCAAATGGCTAATATGCTTTGATCCTTTCAATGCTATTTCCGGGTTTGTGATCACGGTATAGTCCATTCATCTTCGCGTTGTCTGTTGGTGCTGGCAGATGAGTCTCTTTATCGGACCAGCGTTCCTTAAACATCTGAGTATGCTAAACCTTGTGTATTCAAATTAAGCGCGGTACGTCGAGGCATGTATACAGCCTCATTCAAATCATTTAGATCATAAAGTAATTTCTTAGATTCTCCAGTTACTGCTGTGATTTGGAGTAAAATCCACCGTAAATGTTTCAATTGCGAATAAGAAATATTTTTAAAATGCTGAGAGTATCTTCACATAATCATAAAAATTTAATCTTGTTAAAAGTGATAAATATTTGATTTTGCAACCATTTAATTATTTTAATGGAAGTTAGTTAACATTGCAGTATACAATTCCATTAATGCTTGGTTTCTCAAAGTGGGGTACAGAAACCCCTAGGGGTTCGTCAGTTGAACGTAGGGGGTTCGTGGCTAGATTTATGTTATGGCGGCTGATTGGTTAATCGAGACTGCAACAGGTAATTTGGTGAATTGAGAATGAAATTGAGCAAAACTGCTCCTAAAATCTACTCAACTTGCAACAAGAAACAAGCCCATCCACCAAATTAATCAATATCATATTGCTCTTTGTGACGGTATTACTTTTTTTTTAGACAAAAATCCTTTTAAAAAAATAAATAAAAAGCCAATTTTTTAAGGGGGTTTGCCTATTTCATAGGAGTACGTGGTGCTATGAGTTTCAGAAACCCTGCATTAATGTAATAAACCATTGCATCCACCTCGGCGATTATAACAAGGTCAGAGCTATCTTTTACGTCTATTACTTTAAGGTTTGTAATAGATTTGTCGATTTACTGTTAAAAAATTATAAGAAATGGACTAAAATAAAGAATTTGATGTATATTCTTTAGGATGGATGTAATTTTCTGTGGAATTAACGTGAAGAAATAGTGGAGAGCACTTGGCGGAACACAACATCTTGACCTGGACTTAATTGAAGCTTACTGTACGTTCGTGTTACGGAGGCAAAAGTAGCTTACGTTCATCCTTGCAGAAGTATGGGAATTACTGGTGGAAAGGAACACCAGATTACTGCAAGAGGGAATGGTTAGGAATTTGCTGGAATGACTGTTTGTAGTCAGCTATCTATTGACCTCCCGATAGCCGTCGATATTTTAACAGTGTGTTTATACCATGTTGCAGTATTTTTAAGCTTTTGATCCGTAAACCACTAGTGGTGCATATGGTCGGCAGGTAGAATATTAAAGCTTTAGATGCCATACTTGTATAATGCAATAATGGAGTACAAACTATAAGCAAAACTTTTTAAAAACCATGAATATTTCAATAACAAGGCAAAAATCTGTCATTTCCAGGATATGAGAATAGGGCAGCACTGTTCCTACAATAAATTATTCGCATAAATACGTTGGTTTAAGGAATAACTTGTGACCGTTTTACAAAAGTCTTGTATGTTTGAGGTACAGCGGTACATACAGGCCTGCTGACATAAGAGTAGTAAAATGAACAACAATAAAAAGTGTCGGATCTTATTTATTTTATTTTTGTGAATATGGATCCCTGGTATAGTGTAATATCCATCCTATGGTAACATTATTATAAATTTGGACACTAAATATTAAAATTCTGGTGAATGTGTAATTCACCTTCACTAATTCAGTTCTAGCTTCTTGAGTACTGTGATTCCGTTGCAATTAAACACTTGTTTTTGGATTTATTATGTTAGTAGTGTAAGCCCGTGACCGTTTTTTGTGTATCATCACGGGTCTAGAATAGTTCCGGTTTCTAGGATGAAAGATTATGACAGGTTGGCCTGATTTTACCAAATGTAAACACGACCATTGTTTCAGGGTGAATAAAATCTGTTGAGCTTGATGAACCAGAAGCATTAATAGAGGTAGGTATTAAGCACGAACAGGGACAATAGCGCAATCGCATAATTGTTTAAATAGAAACTTACTTGTATTTGACCCTTAAAGTTCACTCTGCAAATTTAAAAAAATCCTGTTTGCTTCGAAAGCATCACGTTGTCTTTTATTGAGAATGGGCTAACACTCATAATGTAATATTGGTCATAGTATCTGTAAAACCCAGAGAACTTAATACACATTCCATATTATTAAACAGTTGAGCAATTCCGAAGAAATTAATTTCCATAATACTCGATTCTGTATCATATTTTGTCTGATGTTCACTTAAAATAATCTAATAACTCACGTAAAGCGAACATGAACAAAATCCATTAACGAAAGTGGTCAGTAAAATCCTTAAAAAGCAAATAAACTTTGGTCAAGAAACAACATTAGTGAAAATTTTAATTAGATTGAAATTTTTCCAAGCCAGAATAACAATTGTCATTCGTCGTTACAGCAGAGACCATGAGTAATTTTTACTTAAGATTTTTCAATTTGCTTTCATTAGCAACATGTTACTGAAAAGCAGACCCACATTTTTTTTAGCCGCAAAATGTATCAATGTTTTTTTTTTTCTTTTTTAAACTATGAAACGCAAACGTAATGACTATATTATGGCTACTAATTTGGTAGTAGTTGCTTAGCTATTAAATTGTGGACATAACCACGAATTTCTTATAATGGTATCTCTGGTTGCTGTTTTCCGAGCGAAGGTTGGCATATGACGTCACCATTTTCCAGCCAATAGCTGTCGAGGTGAGTGAGTGACATTACGAAATTATAGAGTAGATAATGGTACAATACAATTGTCCCAGATGTTAATAATATACACATAGATAAAAAAATTAGGCTCACATAAGTTATTGGTCCGCAGCATTGTTTTTGGCAATTTACTGGTCGTCAGTTTGAAAAATGTTGAGCAATGCTCCATAGTGAAATAATTGCTTGGATCTGTGCCCTAGCAGTAGCATCTTCAGATATCGTTTCTCAGGACATCAACATATTCTGAGGCGGTGTGGAAGATTAAAGGTATTTGTTGTTTTACTTAGGTGCAAATCATCATCGTAGTGATATCCAAAGTGGATCATCGATTTTGTAGAAAGATGCTTCTTCGTAATTTGTTTATAGTGTGTGTGCTGCTGAAAAGACTAAGTGCTGAGACCTTTAAAAATGTGGTTAAGGAATCTGACTGGATATCGAAAAGTACCGGGTTTGAATCCCGGTTTCGGTGGAGATTTTCGTAAGCCCTGAACCCAACCTTCACCTCCGACAAAGCTTGAAGTACAACAGAACGCCTCCGTGGTTCGGATTGCACATTAAACAGTACGTCCCTTCACCCGGTAGGATTACAGGATTATGTTAGGTAAGGATAAAGGAGCTGGCCACCCTATCTCCGATAACAGACTAAGTATAGAAACGTTAGGTTAAATACCAAGGATAGGTTTTTTTTTTGTCTTTATCTACGAGTGTACTACTAATAAAACTTCTGCCAGGAAAAAGTTTGTTTATATATTTAAGATAGTTTTAAATGAGTTTGGGGCACTGTTAGCAAGCAAGCTAGAGAGAAGGAGCAAACATAAAATAAAAAAAAAATAGTTTTTGTTTGTCTGTATACGAGTTCGGATGAACGTAATTCAAGCAAAATCTACTGGTCAGATTTTGACAAGTTTTCGGTTTCGCGGGTAAAAAAGGGTTTGGTTCAGTTGGAAGTGCAATTGGTAAACTGAGAAATTTAAGATCCTTTTGCCGTTCAACGTGATTCGTGTAAAAACTATAAGCTGGATTCAGTTTTTTTGTCACAGTCTACATATTTATCGTTAGCAAATTACGTTTAAGGGAGAGGGCCTTACAGTTACAGTCCAGGTTAACGAAGTTGCAGACAGTAGCTGGTATATTATACGATTGCTGCAAATAAAATAAATGTTGTTGCTGCCAATCGTGATATACTCGCCAAGGAATCATTATCTAATATCACTTTAATGTCGTTGCTTTTAATACATTTTACTGGTAACGTGCCCCTTCCTCTACTGCATTACGTACCGTGAAGTTCTCGATTGTGTTGGCCATCAAGTCGACTGTCGACTGTGAGGAGCCGTGAGCGCCCCCCCCCCCCTCCCCCCTCTTTTGCTGTTCGTTGGCGAGCACTGCCCGCCGGAGATAAATGTGAGCCTAGCCGGAGCGGACTTCTCCAAATTAACCTTTTTGTTTCCGAGCGGTAACCCCGAGCCCCGACCCGTGGTCCGATCACCACGTTAATTGAATGTGCCAATCAAGTTAATGAAACAACGGGCCGGCCCGCCCCACTCCGCGCTACCTGCACGCTTTCCGCGACCCGCGCGGGACCCCGGCTACAGCCACTCCAGCACCGGCGATCTCTCCACTGTCCGCTACCCAGCGCTGTGATCACCTCGCGTTATCGCGCATCCCGCTTGACAGTCGTGCAAATTAGAGAGGGCGGCTGTCTTGGTCAATGCCTCCAGGTAGCGGGGCGCTGGATGGCCTGCGACACGACAGAGCTTGTAAGGGCTTCTGTTCCCACTTTACCTGGCCATCCAGTTTACAATTCAATTAATATAAAAATATTGTAGCTACTTTTCTTCCTCTGGTATGGGATCTATTTGATAGGTCCTCTTTCGTCATTTACACGTCCGATTACAGGGTTTAATATCCACGCTGTAAAAATAGCTGTAAAAAAATAAACTTAAAACATCAATTCATTGTCGATGAAAAAAAGGTATCATCTAAAACTTCCTGGCTTCATCAATAAACTATTTATACACTTCTATAATCTTCAACTCAAATAGTTTATTCAAAGATTTACAACTTGAAAACAATTATCGACCACTTACCTTTTGTATGTATGGAGCACAGCAATTTATGGTAGCGCAGCATGGACTTACTATGGGAATACCACAAAGAAATAAAATTAAAACGCCTGAAATATGGTGCTACAGAAGAATTCTGAAAACTAAGTAAACAGACAAAACACGAAATGAATGAGCTTTGTAAATGATGGGAGAGGAAAGAAGCTTGTTGAACAGTCTTACAGAAAGAAGAGACAGTCTGGTAGATCATATTTTGAGACATGCTAGATTGGTTAATTTGTTAGTGGAGGGAACAATCGAAGGTAAAAATTGTAGAGGAAGACAGAGATTAGAATATATGAAGCAGAAATTGAGGACGTGAGTTGTAAGAGGTATATAGAGATGAAGACGATAGCAGAAGATAGGAAGGTATGGAGGATTACATCAAACCAGTCAAAATACTGATGTCAGCAAAAAAAAAAAAACTTTTTGAATGCTTTTAAAACACAAGTTTCCATTCGAAAGATTAATTACAATTTATTCATACATTCGTGCTTCTTCATTTCCGGCGGGCTTATGTTTTCAAATACAATTACATGTTAGTTCAGCCCACCAAAATCAATTCGACCGTCATTCCTCCAGGATTCCACCCTCTACATTCTCTTTCCGTAATCATCTTTTTTGAGAAAACGGTCAACAAAATATCCTATTTCCCCAGAAGCTTTAAGGTCTTTACCCCGTAAAACTTAAACACCAGATTTAGTTTATATAATTACAACAATTTTATAAATGTGAATATGATTTCATGAATAATGAGGTTATGTACATCACAAGCTGAAATAATGTTTGTCACTGATCTCAAGACTCAATAATTCGAAACTAGGAAAGAAAAAAAGTCTACTCTTCAAATTACTAGGCAGCAATTGCTGCCGAAGTAAAAATAAGCGTCACCTAACAGTCTTTGATCATCTATTTGCCACATTTGTTGAAATTTTGAAACCTATGCACCACCTAGATATTTATTCTGTTCTGTGCTTATACTCGTTCAGTGAAAGCATCTTATTAACGAGGGACTGAAATGAGTTTGGTGCATTCAGATCATAGACAGGCTAAAATACTGACTACAGTGATTGGATTAATTCTTATCAGTTTTTATGGATGTTCATTCAGCAGTACCGATAGGTTCAGACGCATGAATGCTGCATGCCCGCACTACATCATATCCCACATAAGAACACCTAAGCTTGCAACCAAGAATATTCAAACAGACATACAAATACTGACCAGCAACAATATTCAGTGACAACGAACAGTCGACACCTTCCCCCTTACGTCACTGCGTACCAGGAATCGAATCCGCCTCAACTATACCAGTGCAGGACAAAGACTTTTAAAAAAAAAAAAAAACCTTTGCGTTTAAAATCACTGGTTAAATTAACGTTACTATTGCTCTGAACTTCAAAACCGAATTATATGAGTCGTTTAAAAAATTATTATGATCCGTAAACATATAAAATAATGTTAAATTTGCTAGATGCATCATTGCCAGGCGGATACTTCATATGGCTCTGAATGTGATTTGCTCTTAAATTATTAGACTCACTATTGGTAAACACCTGATTGGTTAACAGAGCAAAGTATCATATTTACAGAGTAGCAGATGTTGATACTTGGGTGGGATCTGCAATAGAAAATTGTCATTTCTCGGTCCGGTGTGAGTAGTAATGAAGCACAAATGCGACCCGGGCAGCCTTCCGCACCGTCCCGACACGACCGGGATAATAGCGGGCCATGTTTTATACTTAACGTGATAACCCATCATAACAATTATATCGCCTATTCAGAAATTATAAAAATTGGTTTCGTCCCGTCTCTCGATAAACCCGTTCGGCAGCGATGAAAATTTCTAACTACTGTAGCAAATTTGTTTGAGAGCTCGCCCGTCTCGTCGGAAGCGCTGCTGTTGCTGTCCAAATTGCCAACAGACTAAAAAGGAATTTGTAGCGAGCGGCGCGAGGGTAGAGAAGCGACTTAATGCCGGCCCATTAAAATAATTACGGGTGGGGGCAGCTACCGGCTACGTGACGCTATGGGCCCGGCCTCGTTGGCACAGCGCAGCGCGAACCAACTGCTTCCAATACCCGCCCTCCTGCGCCATACAGGTGCTAAAACACATCTCGTCACTCCAGCAATAAGCTCTTCAACTTTTAATCCATTTTTTTTTCCTTCCTTTTATCTAGTTAGCCAGTTTTGCTATATTTCTATATCGATATATCCGTTTGGACACTTTGTACGTCCGTTGATTTGCTTTCTTTTTTAAAAATTATGAATTAATTGTTAATTTGTTTCTTTTTTGTTTTTCCCCCGCATCTTTCCTCTTCTTCAAAATTTGAATTCTTTGCTGTTTCCTTGATTTTTTTTTTTTGATTTTTTTATTTGATTCTTTTTTTTATTTTTTTATTTGATTTTTTTTTTGTCGTTGTTAGTAGTTTTTTCCCCCCTAAGTGGGGACGAGCAGAACACAGAGAACTATTATATTCCTCGTGGTATTAAGTGAAAAATTATTCTATACAATGAAACATGAATACCATTACTGTACACAGACACTTGCGTTCCTTCTCCTTATTCCTTTATCGCACTTATTTAAGCAGAGAACCATCTGTCTTAAAGAAAGTTTTATTCTATTTTTCTTACTTGGATCACAAGTTAACACAACATTTTGCTTTAGAAAGTACAAAAATAGTGACAAAATAAGTTAAAATTATGAAGACAAGGTGCTGAGGGTTCATTTGATAAAGTTTGAAAAATCAAATAACTTGTACTCCTTTTTGCAACAAAACATAAACGCACGAAAAGAACCATCTAACAAAATATTTAGTGCATAACGTTAACCTAATCATTAATTGCTTCCCATCACAAACTTGAAAATCACACGATTTAAGTTTCGTTATGTGTACATGGTAAATTAAGTCACGTTCATAAATGTTACAGTGAACTAAGGTAATACACATACAACTAGCTTCACAAACGACATATTCAGCGAACATTCTTGCGAAAAATATAAATACGTGGGTCCGCAGTCGAATATAATACGGACCAGTATTCAGCTGAAACTGTGAACCTTGAAGGCGTAGCAATAAGGGTACTAAGACATGAATGAAGACATCAGCACAGCTGATCAACAAAAACACTCACTGCAGTCTACTGCTCCGTATCAGCAGTGTCACTTGGCTGACAGCTCGGCTCGTCTGGAATCGAGAGTCCCCAATAGGGCGAAAGTTACGATTACACATATAATTTATTTATTTTGCTAGATGACCCATGCGAAAATTTCGCGAATACAATGAGTAGTAAGGTTGGGGTTTAGTAATAGTATGAAAGAAGAACAGCCTCATTTGTTTCAATTGTTTATTTGTTTAGTGTAACAGGTACGAAACCAGTAAAACAGTTTATTAATATCTTTGTGATATGTGCTACTGCTATCTAGACGTTAGGCTGTAAGCTGTCTAATGCACGCGAGTTTCACAGTTATTACTTTTGCCCTTTAACGACCAAATTTCGAAAAATATCTTTCTTAAGAAATTATTTGACCAAAGCTGAGACTTTAATTTTTAATATGATAGCTCATTTATATATTTCGGTTCAAGGGAGATAAATGGCTCATAATATAAAAAATACTTTGCGGAAATAATCGTAATTTTGCCCTTTAATGATCGAATTCCAAAAATTCATTTTTTAAAAATATGATGTGATCACGGCGGAAACCTTACTCTTTAAAATGATACTCCATTTATCTATATCAGTTAGATTTCAAGGGAGATAAAAAGCTTGTGACACAAAAACGTGTTGTAGAAAGATTGATACTTTTGCCATTTAAGGGTCGAATTCGGAAAAATTCCTTTCTTAAAATATAATTTTACCGAAGCGGAGAGTTTATCTCTAAAATAATACCTCATTTCTCGAATTCTATTAGATCAAGGGAGATAAATAGCTCCTGACAAAAAGTTACTGAAACAATGATAATTTTGCGCTTTAATGGTCGAATTCAGAAAAGTTCCTTTCTAAATTATGATGTGACCACGGCGGAGACCTTAGTTTTTAAAATTGATACCTCATTTATCTACATCATTTAGATATCAAGGGAGATAAATTGCTCATTGCAGAAATATTAATACTTCGAAACATCTCTGTTTTAATATATGATGTCACCAGCGAGGAGATCTTAATCCTTAAAATGATACTTCATTTATCGATTTCGGTTAGGAATGCAAGGAGATAAATGGTTCGTGGTACAAGAAAATAGCTTTTTAGAAATAGTTACATTTTTGCCCTTTAAGGGTTGAATTTCGAAAAATTCCTTTCTTAAAATCTGATATGATCAAATTGGAGACCTTAAGCTTTAAAATGATACATAATTCAAACATTTTGGTTATTATTCAAGGGAGATATTAGCTTCTGACAGAAACAAACATCTTATAGAAATAATATATATGATGATGGTGGCCTTCGATCAATCGACCATGCAGCCAGCTTCAGTATTTACATTAGATTTTACATGTGCTGCTTTACCTTTTAAAGTAATGTAATCAAACCTTGATTCGCAATGGATCATAAAATAAAATACTGATAACAATGATAGCATAATAAGATGACAATTAAAATTTCGTAACGATTTCTTACCAGATAAAATTTGTATAGCCTGTAGAATGAAACGTTACTTCTGCTTGAAGTATTGAATACATTGTATACACATTTTTTTTTTCACTTTGTATAGATTGATATATGATTTAACTTTTATGAAATGGTAGCGCTGAGAACAATTAATGAAAGTTACTTAATATATTGACGCTTGAGATTTTATGATAAATTCCTACCAGATCAAGTACAGTATCGAGCAATACATTTGGTACAATAATAAGTAAATTACAGGATTCTTTCTTTTTTTTGTGATTTCCTTGAATAACGGGCTATCGCCCCGTACATGTCGCCTCCTCCCCCTCTCAGCAGGTTATCTACCGATGTTGGAAGTGGGATTTTGAACTTGAGCAGGTTGTTGTATAATTTGTTCTGTGGAGTCCGATAAAGGGAGCATGCTAGTATTATATGATTGATATCTGCTATTTCTTACTGATCTGCCGTACAAAATGGCGAATGTGCTACCACGATTTTGCGAAGATGTTTTGGGTAATAACCGTGTCCGAGTTGCATGTGTATTATGGATGTTTTGAATCTTTTGCCCAATGTTGAGTCTTCAAAGCAGAATTTAGGTGGTATATACTGTTAGATCCACGAATAAAACTTTCCTTTGACTGTCTGTGTTGAAGTCCATAATTCTGACCATTTGTGAAAATACTCTTTCCTAATGATTGTTATAAAGTCGGCGCGAGGCAGCGGCGTATAATGTTGCTCTCCGTCCGTTGTATTATCCTTGGCCAATTGGTCTACCTCTTCGTTATGCTGTATAGCCGCGTGCCCATTGATCCATAATAAGTGCACTTCTTTCCCCTCTACGGTAGCTGACAACATCAAGTTTAGTATGTCAATTAAGATCTTGTTCATTCCGTTGAGTCTCTTCACGTTTTCCAGCTTCTGAGCAACGCTTTTCAAGTCTGATAATACCAAGAGTTTACTGAAGCGACAGTAGCCGTATTTCATAGCCTCTCTGATTGCCTTGGCTTCTGCGGTATATATTGTGGTCTCTGATGTCAGGCGTACTTTATGAGATTCTTGAGTGAGGGGACAGAAGACGGCGTAGCCAACCACGTTTGTTGTTTTTGAGCCGTCAGTATAGATTTGTACGTGTTACGACTAAGTTAAGACCAAAAATCTCTCTATCTTGCTGTTTGCCTTGTCACTTCTTGCTTGGTAATATGTATTAGGCTTGTATCTCAATAATTCGTACTGGAATGAGAAGAGAGATAGCATCATATCTTGAATTACTAACAGAATCATGTGTTTTATTTGGGCGTAACTGGGGGCCAGCAAAGGTGTTCTGGGGCCTGTTCTTCGTTACTGTGTATTGGAAAACGTTCTGGATCACAGGGTGGTTAGTAATGGCAGCGCGCCTCATTAGAAATACGCTAGACATTAGCCGTCAACGTATCTCCAGAGACATTTCTTTCTCCTCGGCTGATAAGGCGTTTGTTGGTGCGGATTTCATCGCTCCACAATCTGATGGTCCGGTACTGCAATATGTGTAACTTACCGAGGATATACTCTGGGGCATTCCCTTAGCATGAGCTACCGTAATCTAAGATGGGACGGATTAATGTTCTATATAAGGTAAGCAAGATAGCGGGATCCGTTCCCCACCATACACGAGTTACAGATTGTATCGTGTTTAAGCAGCGTTCTATTTCAGCCTATTATGTAATCAATGTGCCCCCTCCATGTCAGTTTGCTATCCAGCTGGAGTCGTAGGTGTCTCATCTCTGTTCTAATAGGAAAGGTATAAGGACCCAGATGTATCTGCGTCCCTCGATAGATGTTCTGTTTCCGTGAGAAAACCATGACTGACTATTTCGATGGTGAGATAGTTAGTCCCCTACGAAGAGGCCATTCGATAGTTTAATAGCGGCGTCGTTCAGTCCCAAAAAATATATCCCTTGGGAGAGAGATGACGTGTATATGCATACAACGTCTGAGAATCTCAACACCTTTATTGTGGGGTTGAATATAATCTCCAGGGTCGATATGGAGATGGTGAACAGAATTGGGCTGAGTTTAGCCCCTTGCGGGATTCCCTGGGAGACCACACGTGGCCCTTTTAGACAGTTCGGCGGTGGAACAGGTTCCAAATTTCTCGTAGATATACCTATGGGAGATGTAGTGCTCTTAGCTCTTCGACTAGTATAGTAATGATAACATTGACATAGGCACGCGTTATTTCTAGAAATAGGGCCGAAAAGTAGCCTTTATTTGTATAGGTCTGTTCTATATTTAAGGTGATGATGGATCCAACAAGAACAGCGAGGATATGGCTCGAAAAAGAGCTTCAGGGTAAAAGACCAAGAGGCCGGCCCAGAAGGAGATGGATTGATCTCTTGATACTAAACCTACAAGAGAAAGGTGCATCATGGCCTATAATCTAAGAAGAGGAAACATACTTGGCCAGGCAAAGGTGGTGAGTGTTCTTACACCACACCCAGAAAACTGGAGACGGTTGATGATGATGATGATTCCGAGTTCGCCGTTGGTGCTCCTTCCCCTTCCTAAATCCATACTGAGAGTTAGGTAACATGTTGTGGTGTTCAAGCCACTATTCAGCTTTATGATGCGTTCGAAGGTTTTTGCTATGCATGAAGAAAGTGTTATTGGACGATAGGAACTTGCATTGTTACTGTCATTGTCTACTTTCTGCACTGGGATTTTAATATGTGTAGTCCAGTCCTTTGGAAACGCCTTTTTTGTCCAGAAGTTCGTAAACAGTTGTAGCAGAGCAACCTTAGGTGGCTGAGGTATATGGAGGAGCATCGAATAGTGGATACAGTCTATTCCGGGTGCCGTGTTTGCTGTCGATTTGAGTACCAATTCCAGTTCTCTTAGTTGGAACGCCACTTCTCAAATACTTTGTCGATACTGTTTCTTGATATGGTTTAGTGGTATTAAAAGTCCACTGATGGCGGGGAGACCTTGCTTGCAAAATCTTCCAGTCTACTAGTTGGCGATTTCGTGCCTACCGATCTATTGACCGTATTCCAAACTGTATTCAACACCGTGTTCCTAGTTAGGTTATTGCAAAAATTTCCTCCAGCAAACTTCTTTTCTTACCTTCAGGAATCTTTTAGTTTCGGCGTCTTTTTTTCTTATAATTTAAGTATTTTTCCCACGTGGATTCCAGTTTGTATGTCAAGAATGCTGTCTTCCGTTTGGCTACTAATCGTGAGCATTCCGAATTCCATCAAGTTATCGGAGTTCCATTTGGATTTGATAATAGTTTATGCTGGGGAATAGATATTTCTGCTGTTTAGTTTATAATAGAGAGGAAGGTCTGATATTGCAGACAGATTTTTTGTTGCCCTCGACTCGTGCAATGTCGGATCCGATTGACTAAGAATATAATATCAAGTTCATCTTACAAATGTTCCATTTTGTAGCCGGATATAGTCCCTGCCCCACGTTCGACTGTTTTGTCGTTATTATGATGGGGAAGTTGTCCGATCCCCAGGGTTGTTGAACGGTTTTTCATTGGAATTCAGTTGCGAGGGAATAGGAGCAGAGAGTTAGGTCAATTGCAGATAATCGTTGGCCAGCCTTGGAAACTAAAGTTGGGGCGCTGTCATTAAGTACGAAAAGGTTGAATTCGTCTATAATCTCTACTGTGTCGTCCCCGAATGTATAGTCCGCTCGCAATCTCATGCCGTGTGATAAGCATTGAAGTCTCCACATATTAAGTTGGATTGCTCTATTTGTTGTAGAAGATAGCGCCACTCACTAATATTGATTTTTGTTTTAGGGGGAACATACACCGAAACAATAGATAGGTTCAGATTCTGAATCCGTACTCTGGCTGCAACAGCTTGGAAAGATTCAATGTGCGTGTGATCGATGTAAGTTGCTGCAAAACGAATGACTGTATTAATATGGTTACTCCCCATTGCCATCCTCCCTATCTTTTCGTGAATGAAAGGGGTGTACCCCCTTTAAGCCAAGTTTATGCTCGCTGAAATTGTTCCCTTTGTGCTATGATTGATCGAGCGTTCCATTGAAATAACTTACTTTCCGCCATTTTGTTGGAGAATGTTTGACATCATTCATAAAATTATTGTTGGGCTGAATGTGTCCGCTGTTGGCGATTGGGCTTCTTGGATCAGGAGCATAACTAGATTACATATTTTTGCTAACAAGGTTCCATATTTGGTATGATGTATCTCGGTAAGTTGATTCAAGGCATTTATTTGGCTGTTGTAGTGGTACAAGCTGTATGTGGCGGGTGATTTGAGCACTCTCCCAGGGCAGAGTGGAGGTTTGTGGGGTTTCCATCAAGCTGACTGAGGTCAAGGTAGGATGGCCACTCGTGATAATAGGAGACATGGGAACATTTTATGTAAGCAAATGTTGTTTTATATTTGAAGATGGGTTTTCTTTAGGGAATTGAAAGTTTTTATGGGACTTTGGGCCTTTAGTTCAGACATACCTATTAGAGAGGTTTTTTTTCGATGTTTTAGCTGAGTAAAGCATGATGATTCGGGTTTCAAGGAGAAAATACGCTCTGTTTGAGGGAATAGAGATCCAGGAGGATCGACAGCAATTTTTTCGTAGCTGTATCAACGGGCGGTCAAGTACACTAGCGGTATTTACCATCGTTTGTATGGAGCCTCCTGTTGAAGCTAATGACGCCTGTGCGACTTGGGGTGCCGCATCCAGAACGATGGTTGTTGTGGTGTAGTGGTCAGTTGCTGCGTCTGTAGTACTGAGTGTTGTAGCTGCGCCTGCAGTCGACTGTTATGTCGAATGTAGAGTACGCAGACCATGCGGTAGTCGTACTGACAGAGGCTGAAATCCTGTGTGACTACCTAATTAGGGTGTTGTAGAGGCCACCTGGGCGTAGAAACTAGATTGTTGCTCTATGTCAGGAATCATGGCGTTTGTTCTGAACGCGATTGCTTGTTTTTCTTCCCGGTGTTTAGGATATGCTTGGCAATTCCTGTCTGTGGCATGATGTTGGCAGAGATAGAGGGCGTAGCACACAGTTGTTAGATTGTTACATTTGACCACCAATTGGGGACGAGCACACCTACTGCATTGTGGTTCACGTGATTTATATTGGCCTTGATGGCGGCCTAGCCGTAAACAAACAGCACACTGGATAACAGGGGAAACATACGGTTCCACATCACATCGGGTTCCGAGTATTGTTACATGGGTAGGTAGGCTCTGAGACCGAAATGATATCAAACAAACTGGTATGGGTATTACAAGTTTTTGATTCGTCTCGCTACTTTTGTTGAAGCGTTTAATACGCACAATTGGAAATGGGACAACTATTTCTTGTGCAAGTTCTTCCTCACTCAGGGAAGTATCCACATTCCTTATGATTCCCTGTTTGTTGATCAAGAAATGGATGCTTCTATATTTTTTAATTTAAAAATTTCTGGTTTTAATGTTGAATTGGCGGCACTTGCAGTACCGACTTCAAATTAAAGACAATGTTTTCAAATATAGACAATGTTGTCAACGTCACTTTTGAGGTCGTTATTATGCTGGAATATTAATTTACCGATAGCCATTGGAAGTAAGTTGTCGACATTCCTATCCAAATTCTCTACGAAAATATAGTATGGGCCACTGTCTGTATGGATGTATCTATTGTCTTTGCTTGTATAAGTTGGCGCTGTCGTTTCAGACTGCATGTGGTTAGGATTGGGTTGGTCTAACACCGTAGCTGGAGATAGATTAATCTCTATGGACTGTGTTTTTTCAGTCATATCTACTTCTTCCGTCTGCTCTGTTTGTTGTGGAACTACCGTAGTCTGCCCCACTTCTAGTATCTTCACACATCTAAGTTTCACTGTACGGTTCGACTCACCCGTAATTATAGGTGTGTCTCCTCTACGAGCCATGTGATGTGTGGCTGCTCCTGTGGCGAAACGCCTCCCAGTCCGGTTTCCATCTCCAGAAGCTGCCGCTGTTGATGCTGCTGCTGCTGCCGCAGATGTTGTTGCTGTTGATGGCGTTGCTGCTCTTCTTCCGAAGCCTGAGAAGTAGGTAGCTGCTCACTTGCTGAGATTACTGCTTGAGGGTGTGTCCCTTCACTCGTGATATAATTCACCGATTGTGAGACTGGAATTTGGTTGTTAGTGTAGCACGTTTCTTGATCGTCTGTCCCGTATCCGGTGAATCAGTCATCTTTTAGTTGTACAACGAAATACTTTGATCGTAAACTAATTATTTCACTCGTAAAGTTCAAACTGAATGTATTACGAAACAATATAAACACTCTCGCGAACTCGCAAAACTTCCGCTGGTGACGCTCACGGTAAGTGTGACAGGCCGCTACACAACCTTCCCGGTGGACTACTACGAGGAAACTGGATTACAGGTATAAAAGCTACTGAATATCATAAGAGCCTAATTAATTTATTTATTTATAGTATGATATTTAACAAGATACACAATAGGTTAGGACAAATGTGCATATTACAAGCTTGTACAATTTCATATCTAATGTTTTAATCCAGTCTATTTCACTGATCGATACATCATGTATTTCCGCTATTGATCCCTTGTAGACAGTCAGAAAGGATGTGATTGACTTTCTGTAAGGTGGCTCCACAATCAAAATTTGCAGAATCTACCCAGCACCATTTGTGTAATAAGTAGCCGCATCCGCCTTGTCCTGTTCCAATCCGGTTGATGATTCTCCATTGCCGCCGGGAGAGATCAAAACCTTGTAACGGTACTGAAAGTTCCTCACCTAGATTTTTATTGGCTACTGACGACTGCTCCCATTGATTTGTCCACAACTTATTGATGTTGAAAGAGGACTCTGTAAGGATGATTGCTGTGCGCGACGGCAGTTTCTTTTATTTCAAACGTTGTATTTTGTTTGAATAATGTCTTGATGTATAGGCATCTGAGAATTCTTCAGGATGTTTTTCTAGATTTTTAGAAGAGCTTCTGATCTTCTTAGTGCTGGAGGTGAAATGTTACATAGTACACGAAGCCATATGGTGTTCGCACTCCGAATGCATCCCGTCACTATCCGCATTGCCTGATTGATTTGCGCATCTATCTTCTTTGTGTGTGCACTATTGATCCAGGATGGACAGCAATATTCAGTAACAGACATGAGCACTGGCTCCCCATGAAGTACCTGCAAGCTTTTGAAGAATATTATTTCTCGTTTTGACTTTGGCAGCCACGTTTCAGAGATGCTGCTTGAAAGTTAGAGTTCTGTCCCATGTTATTCCCAGATATTTTGGTGTGCTGCAATATGGCAAGAGTTGGCCTCTAAATTTGGCTTCTGCTTAATAGTGTGATTGTCTGTTGCGTAACTGAAATGTCGATATAACAGTTTTCTGAGGATTTAGATGGAGGCACCATTTCACATCTAACTTTTCCAGATCAGCTGATAAAATTGTTTCTGCATCAGAAAAGTTGGGGTTCTGGTTCACCAAACAGATGTCATCAGCGTAAATAAACTTTCTGGTAGATGTTTCCGGTAAATCGTGAGCATGCAAATAGAATAGGAGGGGTATCAAAACAGATCCTTGTGGTTATCAATCATTTAGTATAAATATTCTGCTACTGTCGTTATCAGAGTATATCTGAAAGTATCTATTGCTCAACATGTTGTTAAGTTTTCGACATGGGATAATACTCACCAATTTCAGCAGAAGATCTTCTTGCTAAACAGTGTCATAGGCAGCTAACAGATCCAAAAATGCAGCCACACTTACTGATTTATTCTCAAACCCATTTGCAATATGAGAGGTGAGAGTGAAAACCTGGTCATTAAAACTTCTCCCTGACCTAAATCCTACTTGTTCTATGGGAATCTGGTTATTAATCACTAAAGAAATTCTATTGTAGATCAGGTGCTCAAGGAGTTTGTATGTGACACTTAGAAGTGCCATGGATCGATAGTTTGCCACTTTGGTAGGGTCCTTATTTGGTTTCAATATGGCTAATACTTTTGTTTTCTTTATTAACGGTGGGCGGTTTCCAGTTTGTAGGGTATTTGAGAAGTTGGTAAGTCATCTTACTGTAGCTGGTTCACAGTGGGCCAAATGTTCAGGGTATATAGCATCAAATCAAGCTGCTTTTCCCAGTTTCATATGTTTGATTACAGCTTTGGTTTCTTCTTCTCGGAATAGAATGGAGAATTCTGAAGATCGTGGGGCTGCTTTTTATCGTAATTTGCGTTATTTTGCGTAATTTTAATCTGATATCTCTTTTGGTTTGCTTATCTTTTGTGTTTTTAGAAACTGAAACTAGGTGTTGGAAAAATTATTCAGATTGATGGCGGTTTTTGATCTTCTGATCACAGGGTTTGAAGAGTCTAATTTTCTAATTTTCTGCTAGTGTGGGTTTAGTCCAGGGATTCTAGTGTACAATACCAGATATTTCTACGACCTTCGTCTAGTGATTTAATGAGGTGTGATGCATTGACAGAGGTTGGATGTTCCTCATATTTCATCAATAATTGTTCACTTTATGCGCTCCAACCAGGGATGTACTCTTTACGATATCCACTATGAATACATCATCTAGCTACACCTTTAATGACCCCAACAAATCTACCATAATTATTGTACGCCGGTTTATTCCATCTGATATTGGAGTCTGTCTTCTTTGCAAATTCAATCCAATTGGCTTTCTTGAAGTTCCATCTTTGTATAGGATGTGATCGTATAACAGGTATAGACGTTCCTACCTCGAGGATAACAGGTCTTTGTTGACGTTGGGTAAAATCCTTAACTACTGACATACGTACTTGGCGGAGTGAATTCTGGAGCTGGGTTGTAAAACATAGGTCTGGAGTGTATCCTCGGGACCATCGGATTGAATGAAAGGTGGGCAGATCTTTAGCAAGATAAATTAATTCAAGATTATCAGTTTCCATCCAGCTTTCAAGCACTTCACTATTAAGATCATTCTTGCTATAGCACCAGACGTGATGTTTGCTCTTGAAGTCACCGATTACTATAGTTAGATGTTGCTAAGGTGGAAAAGGAGAGTTAGGCCAATTAGTTTCAGGTGGCTTGTACACGTTGACTATCGTCAGATTTTCAACTTTTGTTGTAGTGGTATAAATGTCATTATCAGAGTTTACTGACAGGAGTTGATAATTTGGCAAATCATTATTGACAGATTGCGAGGCCGTACTTGTGATGATAATTAGCGGTTATTAATTTAAACCCTGGTATTCTCCATCTGCGTTGTATCTGTTGTTCGTCTACTGTGTGAGTTTCTTAGAGCACAATGACATCGACTGCATATTTCTGTGCAAGTCGGAAAAGATATTACGCAAGACAACCACTCTTGAATAGGTTCAAATCGAATTGGAATTAGTGTTTTCTGTTTATTGTATATGAGTATGAAAGAAGGGAGAGACTAAACTGATTCATTCAGAGCTCCTGTTCCTAATGACATGTGATTAAACGGAAAAATACAATAAGAACTTTTTAACAATTACATTTACCATATTCAATTAGCTGGTTGCAGCTCCGGTGGTGAAAGAAATTGGGTCATTCAAATCTTGGACAGCAGGAAAGCATAAATAGTAGCGCAAAATTCCTTTCCACAGTAGTGTGTGCCAGACACCACAGCGCATCTGAGCCGGGGGCTCACCACGCAGCGGCCGGCGATTCATTTGATGAACGCGTGCGTGAAACTTGGCCGCCGCTTGCTGCCTTTCCCTCTCATTCCTTTATGCTCATATCCAATTAACAAAATAACAAACAAGGCAAATTACAAAAACACCCAGACACGAGGAGGAAACAAAGTGTTCACTTTGCTTCTGTATCTCGACACGGAATGAGTCTATCCAAAAGCATCACTACGCAAAAGTCGGTTCATCGTATTCCTTTTATTTTATCGCTAAGATAAAGCGTGGAAAAACTTTTAAACAAGTACAATTCTTTCCCTTGTTATTAACCTATATTGATATTAGCTTTTCGAGTGAATATATCGAATCAGCCTAGCTTTTCACCTCTTCCAATAGAATGCTAATCTCTTCACTTCAATATAACCCATTCATATACACTGCCAGTTGTTTGTTTAACATGCTCTACTATTTGTACACAGTATCTGTTCATATCGATTTTTAACAGAGACGCACTGAGGATATATGCATGGTGTAGCAGTGTTGTGTTACAAGCAACTCGTTGTCCGTGGCCAAATGGAGTGAAGTTTATTAGCGTGACATAATTTGTGTTAATTTGTAATTTAGAGGGCGCAGTTGCGGGTGTGTGGAGACTCCGCGGGGGACCGTCTGTTGTGATTACCTCTATTAGAGGCGGGCAGTCGCTTCATGCGGTCTGCCCGATGCGTGAAATACAGCTCGGCAGTAAACCCGACCCGCGACAACAGCTGTATATCACCGCAACATCGCCGCCGTAAACGGCTCCCGTCATGTTTCCTCCTGCTCAATATAAAGCAGCGCAAACAAATCGTTAAAAACGTACTTTATTGAGGCGCGCTTTGTGTGAGGCGCTTGTTCCAGGGATATCTCCGTCACAAATTATTTAGCGCTATGACAGCCAGGCGGGGCGCACAACATTCGAACACTTTCTCGCTTTCCAAAACAGGGAAAAGTCACACTCGCCTGCAGTCGCTGATCTGCAATCTTTCCGAACGAAACAAACTACTTCGCAACGTTTTGAACATCCCGGATGGAAGAATAAGATTTTGACGGGGGCTCATGAGAGAAGTGCAGCTTCTGCCAACGCCGAAGGCGTTGTCTGTATTTGAGGTGGTGTTCCTGTTGCCCTTATTGGCAACATCTACCCGTATGGCTTACTAGTTAGGATTGTTGTCTATTTCATAGAGTTGTTTACATTTTCTAGTGGCTTTGCTGGATTTTTTTTAAACGGTTTCCCTAGTGAGGTAATTGGTTAATTTACATTGAGATGATGGATGATTTTGGCATATTATATCTTTGCCTTCAACATAGTTATGATCAAGGTTTCAAATTATTTCATTATGAGCAGCTGGAACTTGTTTTTTTTCTTTTCAGATTCCTTCAGCTAGCGTTTTGAATCTATCTATAAGTTTTGATGTACTGGCTAGTGAGTGTAGGTCCTTTGTAGGGAAATCGTAAGGCAGGTGCAATGCTCTTCTCCGTGCCCTGTTCTGGATTGTTTGCAGCCTTTTGCGATAGGTTCCTGCGACCTACCCCCACGCTGGGCAGGCATACTACATTATTGGGCTAATTAATGCCTGGTATATTCCTACTCCTAGTCTACATTCGCCTTTACGCCTAATGTCCCCAATGTGATGTTTCCACGACAATCGTTGGTCCAGGCTGATGCCAAGGCATCGGACAACTGTTTTTAGAGGAATTCTGCCACCAGATAAGTGTAGATTAAGTGGTCGAGGAGTTCCTCTCCTATGAAAAACAATTGCCTGGGACTTCTCAGCGTTTATTTTTACCCTCCATTTCTTAACCCACGCTTCTATTTTGTCCACGGCTGACTTCAGACGCCTAATGATTAATTGGATACTCAATGTCGATTTGAAATAGGCTGTATCACCTGCGAATAGCGAGGTGAATATTGCGGTTGGTATACGAATGACTGCTTTGAATAGTATACATAATATCGGTCCAAGAACTGATCCCCGATGGAGACCGGCGCGTATTCTTCTTGTAGTTGACTTTGCTTTTAAGACTCTCATTAAGAATGATCTATGCCTCAGGTAGCTCTTTGTCAGGTCTATATAAGATCTGGGAATATCAGTCTTAACAATTTTTATTAGTAAATCTTCGTGCCAAACTGAATGAAAGGCCTTGGACCCATCAAGCAGTACCATTGTTAAAAGCGTCTGTGGCCTCTTCAACAACACGAACCAGGTGATGTGATGTTGAATGGCCCTCTCTAAACAAAATTGTTCTGCAAGGATGATATTTACTCTATCAATGTGAAACATTAGACGGCTCAGCAGCAGTTTTTCGAAGATTTTGGAGTTTGATGGGAGTAGTCAAACACCTGTATAGTTCTGAGGAAATGTATGGTGAAGGAGGCTCTTTGTCGTATTTTTAACCCTCAGCTCAAAAAGAACGAGGCTGTTTCTGAGATGAAAGTTACAAATACTCCATCATAATAAACTGCGAGTTTTCCTAGTCGCCGACTCTCGACGATACATAGCGCGAACTGAAATCTTAAAGAAAGTAACACCCAACTACCAGGCCAATCACATACTGAGATTTGTTTTTACTCCCATTAGATGAAAGAAAGGAATGAGGAATGGGAATAAGGAAAAGGAAGGGATGGAAGTAACTTGGCCATGGTCTTGTGAAGGAATCATCCCGGAATTTCCTTTCTGTGATTTAGGGAGAGCATGGAATATCCAAATTTGGACGGCCGAACGGGGATTCAAAACTGCGTGCTGCCGAATGCGGGTCAAGCCTTACCGCTCAGTCTGCGTGTTCGGTCAGTTGGTGCAGGAAATTAAGTCTCATCCTAGCGGAATTATACTTTTTAGATGCCACACTGTTCACGATTACTTACGAAATGTATACGGTCTCCAGTGAAGCTTGTTAACAAACTCAATGATAACATGCGGTAGTGCAATATAATGCAATTACTTTAATGGCTGTGCCGTATGACATTCTGTTTGGCATGCAACATGTTCTGTAAACTTTATTAATAATTTTTAAATCTTATTGGAAACTGAAAATAAATGATAAATCCTATGACGTTAATTTCATCTTCAAAACTGAGAAATAAACTGAATTACTCTAGCAATAAATTTAAATGGCTTTGAGAACCGTTAATCTGAATATGTCAAAGTGAACTGTGTTACTTTGTTACTATGTAGTTAGTTCATGGAGCTAAAGACGCATCTCAAGCAATTGCTGGTTAAACCTTATTGAGAACAATCCGTTTTACAGATAACTGCGTCCTTTAAGATTACTGGAGTTGAGTGATGATGTCGCCCAGCCACTGTTCCGGCTGGACGTTGTACTGACACGATCTTAGCTTAGCAGCATTCATCTCACAGGAAGCAGAGATGAAACATCTCGTCCGTTTCGAGCATGCTCATCATCGTAATAACAATCGAGTGATCAAATACCATCGAACAAATGGAAATGGCTTTTATACCCGGTCAAGCTTCTTCCAGTTTCTAGGACCAATGTGTTCTCAAGCGTTCGTTTTGTCCCTCGCTAACCAAGCAAAATCACAGGCCGGTCACGCCGTAGGAGTAAGCTACGGTATGGCTAGGAACTGAATTCATAATTTCTTAGTGAGATAGTCCTAGCTGCTTCCCGCTAGGAAGATTATCCATGCTCGGAAAGGCAATTATATTCGAACTTTTCACTTCAGCAGACATCAATTTGACATGAACTGTCTTACACCTTTTGTCTGATGGAGGTGCATTGTAGTGAAAACGACTACAACGAAACCCGTGCTCTTTTAAATTGATTTAACTCGTAAAACAACTGATAAAATCTACCGGTGTAGATGTCAGTTTCTGGAGGAAGAATTCCGGCGACTAAATAACTTAAAGATCTCCCTTCTCATTTTGGTCAGTGCTAACAAAATTACGCGTCAATATTCAAAATGACGTCAAAGATTCAGCAAGAAAAGTGTGCTTAGTCTATTGAGTTCCTCAAGTGAAAATGAAAGATGGTAGTTGTAGCTGCAGTATAATACATAATCTGGTTCTACTTTTTAAAAAATTGAGAATTTGCAAGCACTCGAATCATAAAAGTTTTCGACGTGGGAAATGAAAAGTGCCCAAATCACCCAAAATTGTGGGTAACACCAGATGGAAATGAACGTCTGA